>JAGQEM010000226.1:0-39404 GCA_019202945.1 Corynespora olivacea
AAGAAGAAGAAGAAGAAGAAGAAGAAGAAGAAGAAGAAGAAGAAGAAGAAGAAGAAGAAGAAGAAGAAGAAGAAACTACACATTATCCTGCTCCGTTCGGCTACGCACCCTCAAAATGATCATCCTTCGGTTCCACGCCCTCTTTACCCCTCTCCTTCCTCGGACTCAACGGCCCAAGATCCAAAGCGGGCGCCGCAGCCCCAATCAACGACTTCCTATGTGCCCTGGGACTCCTGTCCAAGGACTCGGTCGCCACCTCGAGCATGCTGGGTTCCACACCCGCCCCTCCGTGCTCCTCCTCCTCCCCCTCCCCGCCCTCGCCATCATCCATGAGCCCGCGGTTCGTGAGCCGAAGGCCCAAAATCTGCTGCCGTAGATTGTCGACGAAGGACTGCATGTCGTGGTAGGGCAGGCGTACGGGACCTCCCTCGGCCTCGGTCTGCGTGCCGTAGAGATGCAGGGCCGCCTCGAGGCACTTCTCCGCCTGCAGGGCCTTGTCCATCCGCCACCAGCTTTCGGCGGCCAGCACGGCCCAGAAGGCCGCCTTCCGGCGACGCGATCCGAGGCGGAGGGCGCCGACGCCGGTGCGGACGGCGTAGCACGCGGATATGCGTTCGGTGAAGAGGCTTGCGCCGACGGCGCCCACGAGGTTCGTCTCGAGGATCCGCGAGGCCCAGCGCGCCGCGTCGTCGGCGGCCGCGGAGCCCCGGAGGCGCAGGAGTTCGAGGCCCAGGGCGAGGGTGCGCAGGGCGTAGTACGGTGCCGCGCTGCGTTGGCGGTCCGTGTACGAGTACGATGCGGCCTCGATCCAGGCGTCGATGTTCTCCGTACGCGTCTTCGAGGAGAGGGGCCCGGTGACGAGGAGGGCGGACAGGGCGGCCATTTCGGCGGCGCCGGCGTAGTGGCGCCATGCCTTGTCGTTTTGGAAGTCGGTTCTCAGGATGTCGTAGGTGCTCAGTCCCAGCTTGTAGTCCCGTAGCATGAAGCAGTAATCCGCCAATTTGCGCATCAGGGCTTCGGGTGCGTCGGGCCGGTAGAAGCCCTGAAGGCTGTCGTAGTTTGAGTTTGAAGATGCCGTGGATGAAGACGAGGAGTTGCGGGAGCCGCCGAAGGGCGTCCAGCGCTTGGAGAGGGACATGAAGCGGCCCGAGATTCCGCGGCGGCGGGCCAGCACCTGCTCGTTCCAGGTTGCGATTGCACGTTCCATGTTGGGGACGATGGATTGGGCTACGAGTTCGCGGACGAAAGTGCGGATCGCGGTTATGTCGGAGTCGGGAAGGTAGGGGGTTGGATCTGTGATTTGGTCTGCGAGTTCTGCGTTTCGTGTGAGTACAACGGGGGGAAAGTGTGTGTGGATGAAGTTCGTGGAGGGAGCGTACCTCGCTTTTGAATCTCCGCCAGCTCTTCGGATGCGGACATCCATTCGCAGGTCGGTAACCGCACGCTGTCATCGTCTGAGGGTATACATTGCTGGCTCTTCAGCCGCAACAGGTGGCAGTGCAAGCCGAAATGACGTTTCATGGAGTCAAAGGTTTGATTCGATTTGGCGATGTCGCCAGTCTCTTCATCGTGGATGAGGACGTAGTAGCGCAGGAAGTCGTTTTCCACCCATTGGGGGAACCTCAGGTCGCCGTCGTGCTGTCTGCTGTACAGCCTCCTGAGTTCTTCTATCGGGTTTGCGTTGCGGGATGAAATGGCAATGACGCCGGCTACTGGATGTGCAAAGGTCTCGTGGGGCACCAACGGTAGTCCCGACAGCAGGCGCCGCAGGTACAATGTGTAAAAAGGGGAGGTTGAGCTTTCTTGGGACTGGGATTCGCCTTGATTCAGGTAGTCTGCCACCATGTCCTGGGTATTGAATTCCGAGTATTGCAGGTGTCGGTCCACAAGCTCCTCGACCTGATTTACGTCGCCGCCTACCCTTCGCGGGCGTATCGAGCTCGATGACACTCGGCCGCCTTCTCTTTTCCCACCCGAAGAATCCCGCCCGGGCATGGGCGGAAGTCCAAGCCCCTCGTTGACCCCCACAAACCGCACGCCAAAGTCCTCGTAGCTCTTGCTCGCACCGACGCTGTCCCGTATGGTAACCTTCCCCGGCACCGACTCCCCAAACGGCCGCAAAAGCTGCAACAAGCCCCCGTCAAAGCCCTTGCCCCGTATCAATTCTTCCGTCTCCTGGTCGGCCAGCAGGACCACATGCGGCGCAAAGGCCCTCTGGATCAACGTCCTATGCTCATCCGAGACGCCCGGCGGCAGGCTCCCGGGCGTCCCCGCGCCATTCTGCCGCAATCCCGCGCCCGAAAACACAGAGCCCGGGGCTGCGGAGGCCGTGGGCGTGGCAGACCCGGAGCTTGTGCGCGATCCGGATATCGAGGTGGTGGACTCGAACAGCTTGTGCAGCGACGGATTCGAGGTCCGGTACGGTAGCGACGAGAGTGACGAGGCGGGAGAGGCGCGCTGTTTGGGGAGGATCATCGACGTCTCCAGGTCGGCGGGATACTTGGGGGGCTTGGGCGTGGCATCTTGCGGCGGCGTCATGGGGACAGAGGCGGAGATGGGGGGCTCGGGCAGTGCGCCCATGGGTGGTTTGTCGATGCGCGCAGGCTTTCTGGCGTCGTCGGCATGTATTCTGGCGGGAGGCGAGAGGCGAGAGGCGAGAGAGCTTTTCTTGGGCGGCGGGAGATGTGGTGCTGGCGCGGGGCGGACGGTCTATGTCTATGTCTATGTCTCGGGGGGTGATGTATGTGGAAAGGTGACGATGGCTGGTACGGATGCGGATGCGGATGCGGCCGCTGAGCTTCCTGACTGGACGAGACGGCAGACCTCCAGACCTCCATCCATCCCTACGACCAATCCCTCCACCACACTCGGTATCTAGTCAGTTTCTGCCGTGTAACCGTCCAGCAGGAAAACTCCGGACTTTCCTGGCACATCCTGCTACCTTCTGCTCATCGTTTGCGAGGCCC
Organism: Corynespora olivacea; assembly: GCA_019202945.1. Lineage (NCBI taxonomy): Eukaryota > Fungi > Ascomycota > Dothideomycetes > Pleosporales > Corynesporascaceae > Corynespora > Corynespora olivacea. The sequence goes on from JAGQEM010000226.1 coordinate 2,967, forward strand.
ACATTGATGACTCGCATCTTCCATCTTTGTTCATCGTGGGCAATTTTGTCCCAGCAGCTCAAACACAACACCCACTGCTCACCACGGCTTTGCCTCCAACAACCCAGATTTTCCATCTCGGGGCCCGGTCTTCGTGCAGCTTCTTCTCTCCATTCTCGTCGCATGTCTGCGCAACGACAACCTTCGCCTACATCACGGGAAGAGCCGAGCGCAAAGAGGCGCAAAACTGAACCACTGCAACCTCGGTACCTTCGACCATACGGCACCATGGCATCTCAATCGGACCCAGCCTCGAACCCAACCACGTTCGAGTTGACCGAGAGCGAGACTCAACTACGCGAGCTGCTTCTTGGCGTCGCATCCTACATCGACGATGCCTCAACGAGTGAATCGACCGGCAAAGAGGCGCCCGTTGGGCTTGCAACGGAGAAGGTGGTTTTGCGCTGGACGGGCGGCTGGGTGCGCGACAAGCTTCTCGGAGTCGGAAGCCACGATGTCGATGTTGCCATCAACAACATGACCGGCGAGCAGTTTGGCCTGAAGATGCTGGAGTACTTGAAAATAGCCGGAAACGTCGAGAGGCATGGGATCAGCAGGAAAGAGGGAGAAAAGATAGTGTCGGGGCTGCACACGATCAAAGCCAACCCGGAGGCGTCGAAGAACCTCGAGACGGCGACCATTCGCATCATGGGGATTGATCTGGATCTCGTCAACTTGCGGAAAGAGACCTACAACGAGGTCAGCCGCAACCCGGAAATGGAGTTCGGTACTGCCGAGGAGGATGCTGTGCGTCGTGACGCTACCGTGAACGCCATGTTCTACAACCTCAACACGCAGAGGATTGAAGATCTGACGGGGCGTGGCTTCGAGGACATGGCCGCGAAGACCATCCGGACACCACTGGAGCCGTACCAAACCTTCAAAGATGACCCGCTGCGAGTATTGCGACTGATCCGGTTTGCCAGCCGGCTCAACTACATCATCGAGCCAGAGACTGCCGCGGCTATGGGAAATGCAGACATTCAACATGCCTTGAAGATCAAGATCAAGCGAGAGAGAATCGGCATCGAGCTGGAAAAAATGCTGCGAGGACCCGATCCCCATATGGCGCTCGCTCTCATTAAAAAATTTGGATTGTATGTACTGCGCAATGGATTTCTTCTCACCGACATGTTAACCTTTTATCGTTTAGGTATGAGACCATCTTCACCGATCCCACCAGGGAGCTCCCATCCAAGCCTGATCTTGACTACTTCGTCCCGGCTTACGACTTCGTCGATTCCATTCGAACTTCGGCCGAAGGTACTGCCACCATCTCGGAGAATTTGGTGCGGAATTTGGACGAATGGGTATGGCCCTTGCATTGCAATATCTCTCCTGGTGTCTTTGCTGACTCTCGGTCATAGTACCTGGCTTGGGTATGCGCTGCGGTAATGCCCTGGGCCGACGCACCACAAGTCCCCCACTCCAAGCCATCACGACCTCCATTTCACGTTGCCTATCTGGTTGCTCAAGACGGGTTCAAGGCACCAAATAAGATAAGTGATGTTATTTCTGCCTCTCTCAACCACGGCGACGAAATCCGAAAGCTGGTGGACCGATGTCCGAAGGAGAGAGATACTCTGGGTATGGCGATTCGACGATGGGGCGCGGTACGTACCTTGCAACACATTCCAAATTCCATCTGCACGTCCTTTGCTGATTCTGCGTTCATCAGACTTGGAGGACTCAAGTCCTGTTCTCGCTGGTCTATGAGGTCGTGCTCGGATCGGTATCGAAAGAGAGTAAGCCATCCTTTGTTGGAACGTGATTGATTCTTGCCAACTCCCTCCAGGTATCCTGAGTAATTACTCTGCGTTCCTGAAGCAGCTTGTCAAAGAGGACCTTCTCGAAGCCAACTCGTTTAAGCCTCTGGTCAACGGCAAGGAGCTTGCGAGCGCCATGAGCATCAAGCCCGGCCCCTGGATGAAAGACGCCCTCGACGTGGTCATGGCATGGCAGCTCCGGAATCCCGACATGACGGACCCAGCTCAGGCCATCGAAGAGGTCAAGAAGTCTAGGAACAGTGAGCTTCCCTCTCGACTCATCACGCATTTTCTCTCGCTTACCATACCGCCCTCTCTCCCGCAGACTAGCCCCTCCAGCAACACGATTATTAGCGATGGGAGTCAGAAGCCATGGAAGAAGCCGAAGAACGAGTCCTATATGGATCTGCTACGATGGAGTCTGAAGAATGCTGGAGAGCGGGATATCAAAAACAACATGCACCTCATACGCCCACCGATCATGGAGATGCTGGACGACACCGATCTTGCTTGGAGAGCCAAAGGGTGCGAACTCGTCCAGCTACTCGTCCAAGCCGCGCCTTCCGACTTCATCACCAATCACGGCTACGACAAAATGTTCGAAACCGAACTCTTCCCCTTCTTCAACTTCCTGCCCAGCTTGACCCCGGAACCCGAGTCCGTCACCCTCCTCGAGCCAACGTTCGCTGCCCTGATCGCTCTGTACCATGCCACGGGGAAAGACGAAAAGTATCTCGATCGACTCATCCGCGAAGGCATCCTAGCTCCTCTCCATCACTTCCCCACCCCCGGCACCTATCCCAAACTCGCCACCCTCTTGCTCAACCAAACCTCTACAATCATCCATCTGCTAAAGATCAATTCCGTCAAACACATGCAGTCCGTTCTTCCCCTCCTCGGCACCATGATGCAGGACCCCCTCACACCGTCCCACCCTCCCCTCTTACTGGCCACGACCAAGACCACACAAAGCGTCATGTCGAACGGATGGCCACGATTCGACGCGGCGCGGAGCATGCAGATGTATGCCTGGATCTGCAGGGCGTGGGTCAACTGTGCCGGCTTCAAGAACCCAGACCTGGAGGATGCGAGGGCGGAGTTGAAGAAGCTTATGAGCATGGTGGATGCCCTTTTGACAGCACACGATGATGATGATGATGATGATGATGATGATGATGATGGTGATGAGGGTGTGAAGACAACGTGGGAGGCAGAGAAGAAACGAGCCGGAGAGCAGGAAGTGTGGAAAGGTTTATTTTGATATGGGGGTCATCTTGAGCATCGCGGCTCACTCACGCCAGGTCGCCGCCATCGACTCGACTTCCCTTGCGCTGGCTGCGGAGGGGCGATATTCGAGCTATCGATCCGATAGTCTTGCCATTCGTGTCCACCGGCCAGCGTCCAAACATTTGGTAGCAGCTATGTACTACTACTACTACTACTACTACTTGACAATTATCGGCGTTACCGACCTTCCGTAAACAATGAAGCGCCACATTGAATCAATGGAGCATATGCGAGCTCCGACGACGGTGTCTTCAGCCGCCGACCAATGAGCGCGGGCTGCCCCCACGGCGGCGGCTGAACGTCCCCCAGTCACCCAACTGCACCGCGTCTCTTTCCGGCATCGCGTGCTCGAAAACTGGGCATGCGTGCAAAGAAAATGCCCAGCAAGTCGTCATGCGAACGTGTGCATGTGAATTTCTTGGAAGCAACCATTCGAAACAAGGAAACAGGGAGATGCATGGATGGGATGTGGGCGTGCAAGGGGGGGGAGGGGAAGAGGAGGAGGGGTGTGAGGTGTTTATGCATGTTTTTATTGATGTTTTTATTGATGTTCGAAGCGAATCTAGCGGGCGCATTACAAGGTGTATATGGACAAAATTGACCGGTGTCGTCGCCACAACAGATGTGCGGCTGGGCTTCGAACGAAGGTCCAGCATCCCCCAAATCGTCCAATGAATCGTCAACCATAAACGCAGAGATGAACTATGCAACTCCAGAACATGCAATGCCGACGCACGCCGCGAGGAGCAAAAAGAGAGGCAGGGAAAGGAAAGTCAAATGTCATCATGCTGAGCGGAACGCCAGTTTTTGCCGCCCGTAGAAAATCCAAAAGTGCGCCCCGGGTATCATGCAGACAGGTAGAGACAAGGATTGTACAAGAAATCGAATCCAATCGCATCAGGGGTGGCGGCCGGTCACGCCGAAGCTCGTCGAACGCTTCTTCTCATAATCGTCTTTGAAGTGTGGAGGTCGTCGTTGTTTTGTGGGGAGATAGGAGGAGGTCGCGAGGGAAACGACCACGGCCAGCTCGGCGGCCGCGGCCACAATGGCCGTGTAGAAAGCAACGCCCTGGGAATCGTCAGCTGCGATGCACGCGCCATGGTCGATTGGGGGGGCAGCTCGGCTCACCTGCTCCTCGCAGACGGCGCGGTATTGGTACCGGCCGTTGCTCATGACATTCTGGTTGGTACAGGCGTACCGACCCAAGCTGGCCTTGTTCCTCTTGTCGAGGAGGGTGAAGGCCGTGAGGGCAGCGCCCCACACGAAGACGCTGAAGCAGCCGCCCAGCATGCGGAGGAGGTTGCCCGAGCGGGCCGGGCGGCGAAACGAGCGTCGGAAGGCGAGGGCGATGTTGGTGACCGAGGCGACGAAGTTGCCCAGGGCGACGGCGAGGAGGATCAGGGTCGGATACAGGTTCGTCCGCGCAGGCCAGGTCATGGGCAGCTCGCCCTTGCGCAGGTCGAGGTAGCGGTTGCCACGGCGGATCTCGAGCGTGTGCACCAGGAAGACGATGACGGCGCCGCTGAGCACGACGACGAGGAGCCGCAGGCCGGATCGCAGGCGACTGAGCCAGTGCGAGTTCCAGCCGGCCGACACTTCGGAGAACATGGGCAGGCGCACGCCGAGGAGGCGTGCGGGCGACGGCGAGGGCGACTTTCGGAGCTGCTTCGCGCGTCCGCGGCCGCCGTAGTCCTCCGGGATGGAGTCGAAGGACGGGCCTGCTGGAGTCGTGGCAGAGAAGGGCGACGATATCGAGGAGGAGGCGGGCTGCTGATGGCGGTCGATTGTGCGGCGACGAGGTCTAATGGAGGTTGAGACGTAAGCTCCTACCATAGCCGATGGTGTGTCTCCAAGCAGCCGAGTTAGAGCTTTCCGCTAGCTGGGCGACGATGCTGCAGAGCGTGCAGGCGATCCCAGCGCCGATTCGTAGCGTGCCGTGGGTTTGTCGGGGCACACGGCTATGGCGGCGGGGGGAGATGTGCATGTACGTTTGAGATGAGGTGGCAGAAAAGACAGGCGGGCGGCGGGTGAGGGAGACGATGGGAAGTCGGAGAGGTCGCGATGCAAATGCAGCCCAGGGGCACATCCGCTTGTACCAAACAGGCACGAGGAGGGCTGTGCGCGCGAGGCTCGGACTGGTGGATGACGATGGAGGCTGGCATGGAAAAGCTGCCACGATGAAGTCATGTACGCAGCATAGTCTCGATCCGCCTGCTGAGCATCTTGCCGCTGCGCTGCTGATTTGGATTTTTCCAATTCTTCTGGTGGCGGCCACAACACGCGGCGCTCGTCTTGGCCGCCGTCCCTGATTGGCCTGGGGGTTTGAAATGCAACTGACGATCCTCTCCGTCCGTCCTCACCGGTGGCTGGCTCCTTTCTTGCCGCTGGATGGATTGTTTGGCCCCGCGACGACCCGCAATACCTGCTGTGTCGCAAGGAACATGTAAACGTGAGCGCGTCATGCCGTCTCACCCTGGCGGGCTGACCTGAGATGTTGCTGCAAAGTGTCTCGACATGTCCCAAAACAAGCTGCACCGTCAATCACCTGGAGTCCTGAGGCGTACATCTGATGCATCTCCCATCCATCACCAAGGTGACCACTTGGAGGAGCCGCATCGTCCGAAATAATAGGACTGCATGATCCCCGCAGCATGAGGTCATTGGCATGTACATCATCACCATAAGCAGACGTTCGGAAGCACGACTACCATCTACACAGTATACATAACACATCCCAACCCAATTGAAACACATCGTCGTCCAACTCGACCCATATTCTTTCCGTTCAACTTTCCGCGTGCGTGCCCAACAACCGGCAATCTGCACGCGATTCAGGTGCCGCCGCGATGGTCAGCACTCCAAAGCAATGATTCAATGTGTGGCATGCAAGCTTCGGGTTGCAAAGTCTTGTTACTCGGCACCCACGCTGACCGCCTTCACGGTTGCAGCTCAGAGCTCGATAGATGCTATCTACGGAGAAGTAGATAGGCACGCACCATCGATGCTAGAAGAGAAATTGATCCGCACGTGACGTGTAGCGGAAAGGGGCTTAGTCAGTGGTAAAATGAGCGCGCAGATCCAAGCCAAGCTGCCGGCGCATCCGCACCCGCAACCGCCGTCAGCCATCTCTCTCTCACACCTCCGCATCCTGTGGCTCCTCCTCACCACCACCGGAACCGCACCGAGACGCAGTTTTACCGCAGCATCGATATCCCCACGGCCCGATCCTCAGCGCTCTCTCCGGAGCCCTCACAACCGTCGCCATGGGGCCCCCCGTACATCTCCTCGAGCTTCCACGGCCAAAGGTACGTGACAATGCCCAACGTCTGGACAGGGAGAGACGCTGACGGTACGGCAGAAGTTCTTCCAGAAGATGTCGCTGCGCACCGGCGCCGAGATCATCACCTTCCTGCAGGTCATCAACAAAGTCTCGGGCCTGTACGGCCTGCTTGCGCTTCTGACGGGCGCCACCATCGACGGATGGCAGCTGTCCATGTACCTTTACTCCACCACCCTCCTCGTCGCCACCGTATACCTCTACAGGCACATTCGATTGCAAACCCCCTTCGAGACCGTCCTGCTCGCACATCTCTACGCCCTCGACTCGGTCGTGAATGCGCTCTTCACGGCCTTCTTTGGCGTACTCTGGTTCTATACGCTTGCGAACCACCCCAGCGACACGGCAACCTCGGCCGCTCCTGGCATGGCAAAAAATGCAGGCTTCACCTCCCCCAAGTTCAACGTGAGCCACGTGGATGTTGTGGTGGAGCCTGCGGACGGCATAAAGGCAGGACAGAGCGCCGTCGCGGTTGGCCAAGGTACGGCCGAAGGCGGTGCTGGCCTCGGCAGTGCAGTCTTCCAGACCGGCAGCATCATGAGCATCTCCTTGATCACCGCTTTCTGGGTCCTCCGCGTTTACTTTGTCTTTGTCATGCTCGCCTTTGCCCGCCAATGTCTCCGCCAACACATCGCTGCCAACTCGTCATCCGCTGCATGGTACAACTCCACCAACCCATCTCCCAACTTCGCCGAGAATCCGTTCCAGGAAGGTAGGGAGGATGGGTCCGGGATCAGGGGCAGGGTCGGCAGACTCATGCTCAGCGGCGCTCCCGTGTACTGGCTGGGCGCTGACGAGGATGAGAACTGGATGAAGGGTGTCGGTGGGAAGTTCCGGAAGAACACCCAGTTGGAGGCACCGCTGGGATTGGGCGAGCGTGAGAGGAGGCGGAGAAGTGGAACCGGTCCGCCGGCCCCACCACAAGAGTTGAGGACACAATTGGCGAACACGCTGCCAGCGCCATGAGGCAACCTACTTTGGACGACTTGACTCTACACCTGGGGCCGTACAGAGACGAAGGTGTTTGTACCATACAAGGAGGCGCGGGAGTTGGGCAGAAACCGCGCCTATTCTTTCTTATCCAGCCGTACATCGTGCATATCATAGCGTTTGCAGTTTGCATCTTCAACATAATGTTAATGTATGACACACCACAACATACTATCAATAGGCGCCGGTAAAAAAAGCACATTGAGTAGGGATGTGGCATTGTAGCTTGCCCTTTTTCCTAATCATTCCATGCGACGGTCCTGCTCCCCTCCATGGAATCCTGTTGGCATACCAAGAGCGGGGTTAGTATCGGAACAAGTAAGCCGAACCCAACTCAACGATGATCACCTCCACCTCATGATCACTCTCTCTCCACATAGAAAAAGACACGACACATCGGTTTTTTTTCTTCATGCCTCACTTCTTCACCACTGCACAACAACTGCTGTACAACCCGCGCACGCCGGACGAAAGTCAACATGACCGACCACCCCCGCCCCGACTTCACTCGTACAAGCCTTAATTGGCATACCCTGAACGGACCCTGGTCCTTCCTTTTCGACGACAACGACGTCGGTCTCTCTCAGTCATGGCATCTCAACGGACTTCCCGACTCCATCACTGTGGACCCCGCTCTAGGTTCTTCCTCCGGCGCCAACAAGGATGCACACTCCATTACAGCCAAGATCACGGGAGACACGCAGGAGCTCCTGAAAGGAAATTTTGAGTGGAAAAATTCCGGTGAAGAGAAAGGAAAAACGTACGAGAAGAAGGATATTCAGGTACCGTATGTGTGGCAATGTCCTGCGAGTGGGATTGAAGACCGGGGCGTGCATGAAGTGTTTTGGTATGAGAGGAAGATTGCCGATCTCCGAAGTGACTCGGACAAGCAAAAAGGAAACAGGGTGTTGCTGAGGTTTGGTGCCGTCGACTACGAGGCCAAGGTTTATGTCGAAGGGAATTTTGTGGGTGGGCATAGGGGTGGGCACGTGCCTTGGGATGTTGACATTACCGATGCGTTCTCCACGACCACCGCAAAGAAAGACGGGGAATACCGTCTGACTCTCCGCGTATTCGACTCCGCCCACGATCTCACGCAACCCCGTGGCAAACAGTACTGGGGCGCGCAACCGGAATCCATTTTCTACACGCCCAGTGGAGGTATTTGGCAGAGCGTGTGGTTGGAGGTCGTTCCCGCCGTGCGCATTGGGGATTCGAGCGCGGGCACTGTACTTCAGAGTACCGATATCGAGGGAGGCAAGTTGAAAGCCAACGTCAAGATCTTGGGTCGGTTGAAGGGGTGGAAGTTCAGTGTTGAGACGGAGGTCAGGCTTGGCGACGTTCTCGTCAGCAAAACCGAAAGAGTGGAGGTACCGCGGGATGTCGATCTTGTGTCCTTTGAAGCAGATACCCGACTTTCAAAAGACAAAGTCTCCCAGCTTCCCACCACACTCACGGAAAAAGCACCTTTGGGTAACGACGCCGCATGGCTCAACGACGTCGCCCTCTGGTCCCCTGAACACCCTACTCTGTACGATCTCACAATCCGTCTCTTCGACAGTACAGGTACCAAAATCGACGAGATCGGTACCACGACGGGTATGCGTTCCCTCTCCTGGACGAACTCGCAATTCCGTCTCAACGGCAAACCGTACTTCCAAGCCCTCTTCCTCGACCAAGGATACTGGCCCACTACCTTCATGACGCCGCCGTCCCCCGACGCGTTGAAATACGACATTGAGCTCAGCAAACGCATGGGCTTCAACGGCTGCCGCAAGCATCAGAAAGTGGAGGATCCACTGTTCTTTTACTGGGCTGATCGATTGGGCTTCTTGGTGTGGGGGGAGATGGCGAACGCGTATCAGTTCTCGCAAGAGTACGTCGAGAGATTTGACCAAGAATGGACGGAATCTGTTCTCCGCGATCGCAACCATCCTTCCGTGGTGGCGTGGACGCCGGTCAACGAGAGTTGGGCATACACCGACCTCAAGGGAAATTCCCAGCAGCGGAACCACATCCGTTCGCTCTACTACCTCACCAAAACTCTGGATCCCACGAGGCCCATCAACGACAACTGCGGCTGGGAACACGTCGAAACAGACCTGACCACGTTCCACGACTACTCGGACGCCGACGCCCTGACCGAAACGTGCTCCACCCTCGAAGGCATCCTCTCCCCCAAAGCCGGCCGCGGCGTCTTCCTCCCCTCCATCCCCTCGCCCCACGCCCCCGCCGACGCCGAAACGAAGCACACGCCCGGCGCGCCCATCCTGTGCACCGAATTCGGCGGCGTCAACGTCGCTCGCGTGGGCAAGTCATCGGAGAGGGACTGGGGATATACCACCGCGAGCGACGGCAAGGATCTCTTGAAGCGCATCGAGCGGATGATGATGGGGGTTGTGCAGGGTGGTTTGATCTGCGGGTTTGTTTATACGCAGCTCACGGACGTTGAGCAGGAGGTCAATGGGCTCTATACGCCGGATCGGGAGGAGAAGTTGGATAGTGGGGAGGTTAGGGCGATCGTGGAGAGGGTCAGGAAGGTGTATGGAGAGTTGCAGAAGTAAGCGTTGGCGGCCCACGTTGAATGAGGTAGATACAAGGTCATGGGCTGAAATTATTATAACATGGTTGATGGTACTATCATCCTGGGTGCTGCTGCCACTCCCATGCACGTCGCCTACTCGGTACTAGCTGTTAGCTGTGTGGCTGGAGCTTTTACTACCCATGATAGTCCGTGCTTTTATACCACTTCCTTACTGCTATCAAGGTATCTATCTAGCTGTCTAGAAGCTGAAACTATAAGCACACCTCACATGCTCTTGTTGAATCTTTACCACTATGTATATAACAACGACGATGGCTGTTATAGACGCCTAAAAGCTCTCGACTCCCTGTAAGCGGTATATAGACCGTACACGATGACTGACTTGCGCGACCTTGCAAGACTAGTGAGCTACGATAAATGGAGTCTTGATCTGTCTCTCGGTCTTTTACCTCCCATCATCGTCCCCTGGCGCTGTCGCTTTTGTGACCAGAAGCCACTAGATACGAAAATTGGCCGTCTCATGTCCTTCCATTGCCCCTGTTCATCTTGTCAATCTCGCGTGGAGGCTGCAAGGCAACCCTGGCGATCGCTGCTGCAACAGCCTTGCACACCGCCGCACCGCGCCGCTCCATCCCTGGCTCTAAACGACCGCCGTGCTTACCGTTTGGGAGCGTACACCAGTACCGTCCTTGACTCGAGTTCTTTCTATGCGTACGTGCAATGCCACATAGGATGGCCCTTGTGATCGAAGTCGAGTCCGCTTTTTTCCACTGCTCTCAATCACGATGTCGGACACAAAGAGGTCGAATATGCCAGCGATGATATGTATACCACACATCGGCCCCTACACTAGCTGAGCCCTTCGAGAGCATGGCTGGAGCTATCTACTGGCTAATTACCATATCCGTCAGTTTCGAGGGCACGGTCCAACATGAGGCTTTGGAACGGTGAGACGACACGAGATTTCAGCACACAACTTTCCGAGCGTGACTCGCGTGGAGGCGGTGGTGCTGAGTGCCCTCGTTACGGAAACGTATCCGCGGTCTATCAAAACGAGAATGGGTTACTGGTTGATTGGTATTTCTCGGACCAGATATGTACTTTGGCAGGCCATTTTGAGCCGACACCTGCCTTTTTTTTTTCTAAATGAGTGAGTGGGGAGAGGGACGGGCAAACATGTTGTTGTTTGGACTCGGCAGCCCTACCTACCCATTCAGGCCTTCGGCAGGGCGTTGAGCACGGGTGTGCGCCCCCTCGGCTCCCGGCAGCGGGCACTTTCTCCGGCGCGAACAGAGTTCCGAGTACAGCAGGACGTGAGTGGGCAGGCCACTCACCTCTGTGCACCGCTCGCCGTTGGGGCTCGTTGGAAGACGTAATTGATGCATGATGTAGCAAGTGTGGAAATACCGCGTGACAGTGCCGTCCATGTCGAACTCTATTTGCCCCGTTGGTGCCAAAGCAACACTGGCATGCAAAGAATTTCCTCACGAAGGGGCACATCGTTATGGCAGTCACATCCCGGCATCTTTCGCGCGTGGCTTGAACTGGTTGCGATGGAAGCGGCCGAGAGGACCAAGAGGGCCAACCAAGAGGGCGGTGCCGGTGGACCGGACTCTCAATCATGTACGCTAGTCAGGCGCTGTGCTGAAAAGGTGTGCTCACTGCCGGGCTGGTGAAAGGGACGCTTCCCCGAATAACGCTGCCTTTCGCGCGTCTATCGTCCCTGTCCGAGGGCTGCAGATCTTGCGACGACCATTGTTCTTGGCCCGCAAGATCGATATGGTGCAACATGCTTGCTGCAGCACATGATAGGGCAGCGCGTGGAATAAGCCAAAAGAAGGTTATCCGCTTCTCTGCGGCTGTCCGCAGCGTATGATACATAGACATGGCAGTCGACGTCCGCATGGCCGGCACGGCGCAGGACATGCAGGACGACAAGCTTCTGGGCGTGAACACATCACCACATGCACCGCCATAATGAAGTCAGCGTTCGTACCATGTAGGGTGAGGCTGCTTTCGGTAGCGATTCTTCTGGCAGCCGCCATCCAAGCACCACGTCAATCTCAGCCGCGCCCCTTGCAGCACGCGGTAGGAAAGAATATGCACCATGTATGTATGCATAGCGATACAACCGACCCATGTGAAGACGTCAACACGGCCCGAGCGATGATGAACCGTCATCATGTGTGTGTGTCTGTGTGTCTGTGTCTGTGTGTGCGTGGACGGCGACGGAGCTGGGGGGGAGTCATGCGCCACGGCCCTTTCTTGGCTGTCACCACCCTCACGCCGGCGTCGCGGGGCGGCCTTGTCCACCCATTCAAGTCTCAACGGTCCTCGTACATAGAGAGCCCTGTGCGCTGCTGAGCCGCATTTCCAGTGAACACGCTCGCGCCTGGGCTGCATTGCCGTATGTCCTATCCCTACACAATGGTGACAAGAGGCTTGAAATGGGGCAGGGAATCGTGTCCGCCAAGCCGTCGCCAAACATACCCTTGTCATCGACATGTCGCCTCTAAATAATCACCACAAAACGTCATAGGCAGGCGTAGGTTCTTGCCATTGATACTCGAGCTAGTAGAGTGATATGATTTATCTTCCATAGGTTGCAACTACCTCTAGCGGGGACGGAAAAGCCGCCGGATACAGGATTGCTATGCCCGCTCCCGCCGAGATGTGTCGGAAGTGGCGTGGACTGGTAGCAATTTACGAAGTCATGCATTAGTGCCGTCTTGCCCGCATACAATATACGGTCACGGGAGCTGCTAACACCAAAAGGATTGCGAGGGGCACTGGGAAAAATCCAACGCACACCGATGGCCTGAGCAAACACAGCAGCCCTCCCCCACCAAACTTGAATCATCGATGCGTTGTGTGGCTTGGAGGGCTAGCATGGGTAGACTGGCATATTATGTACAAAAAAAGCTGTGGCCTCGCACCCGGTATCCAAACCGAGGTGAGAAACTGGAAACTGGAAACGTCTTCACGGCGCGACCAATCTTGCCACCTGCGGCATGACCAGGTTCTCTGGAGCTGTTTCATGTATCTGGTCGGGAAACTCTATCGTTGATAACTTGTCAGTAATGAAGCCTTGGACCCACTCTGATAACCTGTCAGTAGTGAAGCTTTGGACCCACTTCGAAATTGTTTAAAGACTTCCTCGCCCGTTCCCTTCAGGGCCCAAGATCTTCCCACTCTTCACTTGGTACCTTTTTTCTATACCAAACTACCCAGACATTTGGGCGGTGACCCAGAGCGCGCGACACGTCCACGATACCACTGCAGCGCGACATTGTACTCTCATTCCCAAATCACAGGGATCTACCACCGCCATCAAATACAGTCAAAAGAAAGCCATCGACAACATGACGGATCCTCTAATCATGGGAGTCCGCACCCATCTCCCTATGAAGCCCATCGCCTATGGGTATGTAACCTGATAGCCAACGCAACGACGAAGCTCACGAGATCAGAATCGACGTGAAGGTCACGGAAAGGGAACAGGACAAAATTCTCGCTGGAATGCCCTTCTCGAGTAAGTTTCTCATCTTTTGCCGCCGAAACGCATGCGTCAAAGCTCACTGAGGTGCGATGGTAGATTGCTCGGCGGGCGGTTCTGGGAAGGGCGTTGCAGGCCTGCCTGCGCCGATCGGCGACCTAGGGAAGCCGCCTGTGGATACCCTTGAACCGCGCTAAAGGTTCGCAGTAAGGAAGGGCAGGCTCCGCGGATGCAATCGATGGTGCCATGTATATAACAAGTTACAATAATCCGGCACTGCAAGCCATGTCAAGTCTTGTCTGTGATATGCGTCTTTGCAAGACCTCAAAACTCAAAATTTGGAGCGCCTGATTTGCCATGTAAATACTGCAAATGGTTTCTCACGCGTTGTATGTAATTAGCGAAGACGGAGACACGGGGGCAGAAATCAGTGATCGACTGGCAGAGACCGCACAGCACAAGGCTCTCGGGCACAATCGGGTCAAGTAGTGTCAAACCAAAGCTTTTGTGGCGGCCACAATTTCTCTCATGTCATATGTACAAAATAGGTTGGTCTGCACAAAGCAGGTTGATGTGCAGCTATCCCAACCTATCCAGCCACCAAGCACCTAAGCTGGGCGGTGACTTTTTTTGGTGCAAGCAGGGGGGGGCGGCCAGCCCTTTGATCGCCGGAAGGATTGCCCGCGGGTATTCGTAAAGCGCCGAGATAGGGAGATGTCCAGATACGGAGGCATCGCTTGATAAACCACCAAAGCGGGGCTACCCTGTAACTAGCGGGGAGCTCGTACCTGATCAACTGTCTGTCGTTGCTAGCGCGGCTGCAAGTACAGGGGTGCGGCGGGCCTCAGCTCGCAAATGTTTCACCCAATTCACAGTGCCCTCCCCCTCCGGACTCAAGTGTGTAGCGTCGAATTTTAGGCAATCCGATCTTTAGGAAAAACCACTTAGAGGGCCGTAAGAGACGTAATTTACCATATCTTGGCCCTGTAATGATCCGTTGTAGGGTAAAGCAGGGTGTTCTGGCACGTGAAAATAAGAATAATTTGATGCGTACTAGCTACGGGTAGGGATCAAGGACGGAATGCCCTCCGCTTACTATGCTGTGGACTAATCAGGGGCGATAATTTGAGAGTATTTTGTTCATGAGAAACAGCCCCGAGAGTCGGCACGTCATGAAGCTGCAGGACTAGTTACATAAAGCACTGACTTGATTTCATTTGTCTCGTCGCGAGCCAAGCCAGAGGTGCAAGTGAGTAACAGGAACCTTAATGGAGCCTTACTATGTAGGCTATGTATAGATCCGCCCCTGGAGGTCAATAGCGAACGTTCTGGCTTTTGGTCATCCGGTCAAAGCTCATCCTCTCTACTCCCTTGTCTTCTCGCTTTCCAACATGCCACAGGTCTCGGCACTCGCCGAAGCAACGCTGTATATCATGGCCATCGTGCAGTGCTCCCGGGTCAACGGACCCCAGCCTAGCACTTTTGGCAAAGTCAGCGAGCAGGTCCCACGTTTCGGTACCGCCAGTCCAGGTAGCAAGCTGTAATATGTTGTGCCCACTGTTGTTGACCACGTCCAATTTCGCCCCGTTCCTGGCCAAGTACAGGAATATCTCCTCATTCCAGCAGTAGAGGGCTGCCATGGCAGCCGTGTCGCCGTTCTCTCCAATCGCATCGATGTCGACCCCGTGAGCAACGAGCATCTTCACGGTAGCCATAGACCCGCAGTTTGCGGCATTGTGAAGAGGCGTACCGGACCCATGGCTGTATGAATTCGGGTCTGCCCCTGCTGCTAAGAGCTCCTCGACGACCTCGTGGCCGTTTGACTTGTTCTCGCTGGCCAGGTGTATTGGCTGAGCGCCCCAGAAGGTTTTGATAAGCATTGATGCTTTTGCCTCCAGCAGTACTTTCACGGTCACCAGGTGTCCAGCTTGCGCAGCTCTGGATAAGGCGGTGAAACTCTCGTGGTCAGTCTTGTCAACCTCTGCGCCGTACTGGATAAGCAGTTTCACATTCGATGCGTCTCCTCGCCAAGCAGCCCAATGCAATGCAGTGCGACCGTTTGCGTCAACCGAGTCTACGTCCGAATGATAATATCGTAAGGCGACCGAGAGGTCTTGGCGAAGGAGCTGCAACACGATGTTATGTATCACAGAGAAGCCTTGCTCTTGAAGATTTTCCTCCGTAAGGAAAATTTCCGTGCTTTGGCCGTCGTCGTATTTTAGCATACTGCTGGTGAGAGCTCGATCGATTCCAGGTTGAATGGCCATACTGGATGCATTAGCTTCGTATTCGAGAAGGACAGCACAGTCATCCGTCCGGAAGTATGATGCCTGTTACCAAGTTCAGACGAAAGCGAGTGTGGCTGAACTTCCACGTCCGATTTAGGGAAATGAACTCACATTCCCGTGTTATCGCGCATGCAGGGATCAGCCTTCTGTTGGAGCAACAAGTTGCATACTTCGCTTTGCCCTTTGATCGACGCGTACTAGCTAGAACTTAGTCATGGTCTATTTTGATTGAGTCTGCAGGCTTACCTTGAGAAGCGAAGTTCCATCCGGACTTATGTCGTATGGAGATGCCAGTCCGAGTGAAAAAAGTTGTTGCAGCTCAGCCATGTTGCCCAACTCGATGATACTCCAAACGACAGCAGTGAATGGAATTATTCTCGGAAAAGCAATGTTGAAGGTAGGTATCACACCACCCGTAAGCTGTGCATTTGCATACACCACGAAACCTTTGAGCAGAGTCCATGCCGGCCCACGATACGAGACCTGTATACGCATCGAACCGCTCCGATGGCAAACCCTTTTGTCACAAGGGCGTCGTTTGAGCCAGAAAGATCCATTGCCATGGAATGCCAAAGAGCCCAAGACGTACCTGGCCCAATTCGGAGTGCGAAATTGACTGATGCTATGACATTGGCATGGGCAGGAATTGTCGCACGTGCGCTTCATTGAGAGTGAACTATCATAACTACTGATATCGTTGGATGTATCGGAATAGGATATTGGCTCATTGATCAGAGAACTTGCCGGTTGAACCGATGCTTGCGAGAAAGTCGTGCTCTTGGTGTCAGCTACAAGGTATGGACTGCCGTGATTGACGACACTGGAAGGAGCTTCGGCCAACTGCTCGAGCCTCGAAAGTAGCGCGTCTACCCCAAGTGATGTGGATTGTGTCATAGCAGCTAGTCTAATCCCCTGAAGCGTAATCAGCGCCGTGGCCAAGGTTTGCGTCGCATTCATAACCTGGTCCGCCAAGTAGATCATCTTCGGCTTCCGGAGTATCCATTTTGCCTTCGAAGGCTTAGACCCTTCCGCAGGTGTAATGTCCTTTAACAGAATGTCAAGCTCGAAAAGATCGTCGGTCGCATGGGTACAGAGAGTGTTGATGATGCCGACGCAGTCTCGGAAGCGCTCAGCCTCGACAACGCATATTTGAAGGTCTACACAGGATAGCTTTACGCTGACCATCAGAGCGCGGATATAATTCACCTATTCCTCACAAGTGAATATGTGTTCGAGATGATCTGAAGGTCCGTGGGAGCCTCTTACCGAATGGTGAAGCCTTGCGAACTCTTTGTCTCGATGTCGCAGGTCTGCGATCTTTTGTAAGCCTTGCAAAGTGTTCCCTGAAGCGGTAAGGACCGCTATGATTCCGGCAGTGATCGAAAGCGGATCCATAAAGGAAGCTAAAGCGTTGAGGAGCGATGATATCCAAGCTAAAATATTGTGATAGAGTGAAGAAAGTACGCAGAAGGGGTTCAGGCTGCTCACAGTCCCAGGACGACAACTCGTCATCAATCGGAATCTCACCGGTTTACATGCAGGTCATACACCGACTCATTCGCGGGTAGTACAAGGCTGAGGAAGAACTCGAGATAACGCATTGGATGGGGATTCGCAATATCGTACGGGCCTTTCACCTTCTCCACGCTTTCATTGGATTGTCTTGTGAATTTCCGCGAATGAGTTCCGAGAAAGAAAGACGCAATGTCAGCGTTCGGTTCATTGGCAAATGGTTTCCTCCCGGACGCATCGCCCCTCTAGAGCTCCAGGATGTGGATCTGATTCCACTGTGTGCGGCCTACCATCGTGGGCCAAAAATCTGGGTACCTTTTACCCAGCCTGCACTGGAGAATGCTTCGCAGAGGTTTCGCTTCGACACTATGATAATACTTCAGTTGACCATCGCAGATCAGGGGTATCCAGATGATAGTGATGGATGGCGTTGAGACGAAGATGGATTGCGAGTGCGGGGTTGGGTGGTACAGATTACTAAGCAAACGCCTGGGCAGCTAAACCTTCAGAGAATTAGCTGTGAATCACGTGCTTATGATCGTGTCGAGGAGCTCCTATTCCTGGACATGTGCTTTGAGGAAACACGTAAATCTCTTCCAAAATACTGTGTGACGGCGTTTTTCTGTCACTATTGAGTAAATAGATCAGAGTGAAGGAAGCTCGCGTTCATGTCAGTAGTGCTGTCTAGAGATTTACGACCTGGAGAGATTCGGGTAACTTGCAGATGATTTAGTAGGGCCATGGTCTACAGTCGGCTACGTAGGGTTTCTGGACTCCACATCTCGTTCAACAGTCTGGATGCGTTTACCATTTCAGGCTTCAGTTGATCGAGAGAACTGACGTCGAGGAGGCGCATGCCGATTGTCAGTTCATCTGTGAGCACTGGCTCGAGTTAGTCATATTCCCCTGGCTAAAGTATTTTCAACGATAAATACTCACCATCGACACATCTCTCCACCCCTTGACCCCCATACGCTGCAAGTGCGTACAAGAATGGCCTCCCCACACCCACCGCCGTCGCTCCCAAGCATAGCGCTTTGAGCACATCGCTTCCATCTCTTAACCCTCCGTCGAGGAAAATTTCCATTTTTCCAATGATCTCGGGACAGTATGTTCGTATTTCGCACAGTGTCATCAAGGCACTAGGCGCCGTATGTATTTGTCTTCCACCGTGATTGCTGAGAAGAATGCCATCCAGTCCATACTCATAAGCCAGCTTCGCATCTTCGGCGCACTGTATACCCTTTAGCACAATAGGTCCATCCCATTCCTTGCGAATCCACTCAAGATCTTCCCACGTCGTGTGAGGACTGAGTTGACCGGATACCGCGCGTCCACCCATGGCGGGCGCGAAGGTATTTTCGTTGCCACTCTCCCACTCTGCAGTTCCCTCCTCTTCTATCCCCACAGCGAGCGCTTCTTCGGCCTGCAAGACGCGGTCTGCCGTGCGCTTGCCGAGGACTGCCGTGTCTACAGTGATCCACAGTCCTTTATAACCGCATTCTTTCACAATGTGCATAAGCTCGATGGCTTTCTTGCGGTCTACTGGCATGTAGTACTGGTAGAATAGCTGTGTCGGACTGGCGTTGTTGAGTCGCATTTGCTCGTCAACGTAACTTTGCATGATCTCCTTCGCGCCCTTTGTCGAGGCAGTGCTGACGACCATATGTACACCTTTTCGTACAGCGCCTCGTACCATTTCCGGTTCAGCCCCGGGATGAATGGCACCCAAAGTACCCATTGGCGAGATGTAGAAAGGGTAAGGCGCCAAATGCCCAAAAATGGATCTGCGTGTGTCTATATCCCCGACATTGCGCATCACACGCGGGCGGAAGCTGATGCGTCCCCAATCATCCAGGTTGGTTTTGAGTGAGAGCCCAGTGTTCGCCGATCCGGATGCATAGATGTATGACTTGTGTGGAAGCACGGTCTTTGCTGCTTTCTCGAAGTCTGGACATGACACACAAAGGCTCACATGCGGGATTTCATCGCTGGTGTCTTCTGTTGATGTCTCCTCTTTCGCGGTTCCGAGGTTTCCAAGCGTGTTGGGATCGATAGTACCGAGAAGACTGCCTGCTGGTAGATCGTTCACGTAGGTTAGCGGGTGGTATTTCTTGAACTCTACAGTAGCATCCTGAATCCAAGGTTAGTTTTCATACAATGTTTTAGAGTTACCATTCTGACCGTTCCAGCCTGCTTCAATATTATTGCCGCACCGCCAGGATGCTTTCCCAAAAATGACGTGACGTCGTAGACGCTCGAATCCAACACTATCCAGCACGACTTCTTCGTACTATGGTTTGCAACCTCTGCCCCATCAATCGTTGTCATTGTCTTTCTTCGCTGCTCTCAACGCCTCGAAATGCTGGGGAAGATAAGATGAACATAAAGAAGTGGGCGAATGAAGGCGGAGGCATTTGAGGGGTGGGGGTTTGCGCTAACCCGCAAAAGGCCTTCGGGCTAACCGACAGCCGATTGGGAAGAGCCCCAATTACAATGTTACCATAATAGTGCTCTGTCTCCTCCAATGATGTTAGTTTAGTTGGGAGACTATGTCAATTCAGCGCGGGTAGATTTGCGGTTGGATGTCAAAACTAGTGTGTTCTACCTTTCTCGGTGACCCTATACCTACAGTTCCGTGGACTGCACTCAAACAAATCTCACCAGTCCCAATACTAAGAATGTCGTTTGCCCAAGCCCTTATAAAAAGGGCGTGCTCCCATTTTTTGCTCCCCAGATCATCCTCGACTCTTACACCACACTCCCACAAAAAAGATCCAAGTACGGCCGACCTCAAAGCCTCTTGATCCTTTTTTCGAAGCCCTTTTCGCACACCGAGAAAACGTCTCAACCGTCCGCGATGGATATCAAGTTGTTCCCCGGCGAGATTCGCAACATCATCTACAAACATGCCCTCGTCGCCGAAGAAACCGTCACCATCTTGTACAACGAAGACGGAACTGGTCGCCTCCACCTCCCCGAGGGGATTCTATCGAGGAAGAAGCTCCCATTCTTCGGCAAGCGCCCATACTCCATCAACGATGAAACGAACGCGCTCACCAACCTGAGCCTGATGAGCCGCGAAATCCGCCGCGAGGCGCGCTCAGTCTTCTTCGAGCAGAACAAGTTCACGATCAAGCCTTGCTGCGACGGATGCACCAGCGCTGACCATTGCGGCACGACTCCCAATACGGTTCCCAGCACAATACGCTTCCTCCAATCAGGAGACAACTTTGGTCATCAGTACCTGACTTCGCTTACGGTTGCTGACAACCTTCTGAATGCGGCTGGCGATCTCAGCATCAACTTCTTCTGGCTCCGGGAAGCAAAGAAACTTCGCACCCTGAAGCTGACCGTCACGGAGAGGGACCTGAAAATGCCAGGCCCGTTCAAGTCCTGGCTTCGAAGCGCGCACAAGGGTGAAGAGAGCTCCGCTCTGGATCCATTTGCCGACCAACTTGCCGCGAAGCTCTGTGATCTTCCGAATCTGGAGAAGGTCATCATCGGATATCCCGAAGACTACGAACCGTATGACCCGATTCATGGGATGTTTTACGGAGTCTTCGAGAGGATTAAGAAGAAGGTTAGCGAAGCGGTTGGGAGAAAGGTATTCTTCTTTTCTCTTGCGGGGATTCCGGGATGGGTGACAAATACGGGCTGACGGTGCGACGGCGATGTTTACGTCTTCATTTTGTAATTGGTCGTAGTTATAACCAGTCACTCAACGAAAGGTTTTTGGCTCTCCAAGCATCTGTGCCTGTCCTGATAGTTTGTGAACCAACGCCAAAGCTCCGGCGGCGACCTTGACGTGAAGTATATAGTAGCTCGTATAATTGTGTTATAAGATGGTGCTGGCTAGTCATTGAGGTCGTTTTTGAATGATGAGCGAGGTTTACAGTGCTTTTCTATGTCAGCCATCTGATTGCTTTACATTGGATTGGGAGCAAGCCATTTTGCACTTTTAATTATCTACTGGCGAGTGGAGGTGCCGATTCTTCCAGCAACGAGCTAATCATGTGCTACTGATCAGCCGACGTGGTGTAGCCTCCTGATCGACAATCCAAAAGTTACGTTTTCAATCAGAATGGCAATTACCTCCCATCAAACTGCACCACGAATCTGGATGTAGGGAGACGTTTGTTAAAGACTATGTGCCTATCATTGTGAAGCTATGAAAGCTCACTGCCTCGAGTAAAAAGCTAACATGCCATTACTCGTTTTCTCAACTCCATTCTACGTGCAAGCTCTCCATCCGATGCATTTTGAAGCCGCCGAAGCTTCTTATATATCGTAATACTATACGAAGTGACTGGAATACGGTTACGGTTAGTATGTGTACAATTGGAGACTCTTTCACATACAAAGCAAATTGTAAATCCTCTGGATACACTATACAAAGCTTCGTATATCATGAGAATGGTGAATCCATCGTAGTGAGGCTCACTATCTACCCGAGCAATGCCATTCCATCTCGAACTCGTTGCGCCCGCATCCCAAATATGCCAGACCTTGTGCGAGGATATCCGCCCAATTTCCAGCTTGTGAGGTCAAGAATGCATTTGCAGCACCTATTCACACTGACCCAGCCACGCTATCCCTCCTCGACCAGACCCTATCAAACTCCACCTTCAATGAATCCAGCTTCAAACGCTCGACATCCCATTCGCAGTCATCGCCCTCGACGTGCTTCGCAAGTTCACTGAGCTTCGAAAACGTCTTCCCCTCACATCCGTCCGCACGACAGATGTACGGATGTAAGATACCCTTCTCTACCCAGCTCGCCATTTGCTCTAGGTCGAAGCTCATCTCGTTGCGTCGGATTTGCGCATGCATATCGAGGTCCATATAGAGCGGTGAGTACCACCATTTACCAAGGACAGATAGGAGAAGTGTTGACGGGATCGATGGGCAGGTTTCGAGGTGAGCGATGAGGAGGGCAGGCGTATGGCAAGTAGATTTGCAGGCCCAGCATGGGATAATGTAGCCGGCGGCCGTGTGCTTTGTGAGATGCTGGGGATTGTTTAGCTGTGAACCTGTGTGAAGCGTTGCCAGTCTTTTGACACAAGACTGTGCATTGTACTCACCAATTGATACTTCTCGTCAGTATCGGTACGAAAGCCGCATTGAGTACAGCAGAAGCACGAGGCGGTATGAACAGCCAACATTGTCTGACCCGGGAAAAGCATGCCACAGTCCGGGCATGGTACATCGAAGTTCTAATACGTTACGATGCAAAGTCAGCGAAGATCACAGGGGGAGTTGTCAGGGCGCTTCGCCTTATACTGCAACCGCATAATCTCTTGATCAGGGCGATTGATTAGCGTGGGTTTCACTGGGAATTACGTACGCATGTCTGGTAGTGGAGGGCGCGCTTCGTGCTGCTTGGAAATATAAGCCTGCACCCCTCGCACTGGAAGTGATCCTTTCCGAGGTGCTTCTCCAGTCCAGCCGCAGTGGATGCGTCGAAGTCGCAACCCGGCTGAAGACAGTGCTTATGTTCTATGTCGGGTCAGCCAGATCCGCGTCAGTGTACAGCCATGTACCGAACGTTTGAAAACGCTTTCAAAGTATACAAGGTAGGATTGACTCACTCGTCGTCGCCCGCCAGTGGAAATCTCGCTCATCCTGGTTCTTGAATCTCCGATGACAGGTGTTGCACCACACGTGTTTCTCGCCCGTCTGGAGATGTCGGTCCAACTCCATTTTTGACCTGAAGCCCAGTAAGCATGTCAGACAGATGAACTCGTGCCCGACGGAGTAGTTGTTTTCGAAGTGATTCTTAAGCCCCCATTGGTTGTTGAAAGCACTCAGGCACAGGTTGCAGAAGACGTCATGACCTTGCGAGTTGTCAACGTGGTTCTTCAGGCCGTTGCGGTCCTTGAAGACGCGCCTGCAGAGATTGCAGAAGTTCTGGTGTGCTCGAGAGCTCTGCTTCATGTGTTCGAGGAGGGATGATTTGCTGGAAAAACGATGGTTGCAGACACCGCAGTAGTTCTCATACATGTTGGGCTTGTCGGAGACGTTGCTAGCTTGGGTGGAGCCTTCACAAAAGTTAGTAAAGCTGATTCAGAGGAGACGTAAAGCACGTTGTCTAGGTCCAGAGCAGCATATGATCTCAGACAACACAGGAATGATCGGACAAACCGGAGAGATCGCGCTGGTTCTGGTGACGGACAGCTGGGGGCGGCCTCAGCTTATTGTCGTAAATTACTAATGTTTTCGCTTTCTTAACTTGCCCACCGCGCTTGACCTCCTGCCATGGTGTGCTTTCATCGATGACTTGGTTTACGAAGGAACTGCGGGCCGAGGGCGATTTCTCGGCTTCAGAATCAGAGCCGTCATCGCCATCGTCATCGGCGTCGGCGAAGAGCGCAAAGCGATTGGCAGGTTTGTCCGGCATGGTGCTTTCCTTCGTGAGATGAGGTGGGAATAATGAGGAGGAGGAGGGACGGTGATGTTCCAAGATAGGTTGGCATTGTGAGAGCACACAAGCGCGGTAGCGCGCTAAGACGGGTAGGCACGTGACTGCTGTTTGGCAAACGACTGCGTCCATGTCGTATGGTCGAAAGCAAGAAAATGGAGATGGATTTTTATGTCTAGCTTGCTGTAAAGACGTTGGATTCCATTCGCACAATAATTCCGCCAAATGCCAGGCTCTTTCATACATTTTGCCGGCTTACTCGAGAGCCTTTCCCGAGCAGACGGAAACACGCATCAAGCAGCGCGACACCAAACATGGAGGGGCAGAGAGATGAGCAAGCAGAAGCAAATGAGGTGGATAGACAATGGTCAAATGGGGAAGCCCTCTCGCGCGGTAGGGTCGGCTTGTAGGTAAAGACGAGGAATGAAAGCACCGTCGGAAGGATGTTTTTTCGACTGCGGAACCTTTGAATGCAGTTGAAGAGTTCAACGATGAGAAGGAGAAAGAGAAAAAGAAAGAGAAAGGAGAGTCGTGAGGGAGCAACTGTGCCTGCTTTGTCTGACACGATACGGGCGGCTGCGATACTTGGTTACCACGATGACAGGCAACCGTCACCCCGACCTTTGGCTGTCTGATGATGATAGAGCGAGAGGGAGACATTGCTGGGTTGAGGGTTAATTTGTCGAGGCGCGTGAAGGACGTGTCGGATGCCGGGAGCGTGTGACGCATGGGCATGAAGCCGTCCGCGGTCCGCCGCCCACCTGACTCCATTGCCTCTTCCTGCCTCCTCACGCCTCCACGAACGCTTCACACGGGCTACCCAGGAACAGCAAAGCGGTCTGCAAAAGAGGTGCGATATCGTGTGGAGCGTCGGCGCTTGACCAAGCTCCCTCATCCGTTGGCTGTGCCGTCCTCTTGGCAGGGTGCGCCTCGCCCCGGAACCTGGTTTTCAACCCCCGATCGTCTCTGTCCGAAGGATCACTCCCTATATTACGCCATGTACCCGATTGTCTAGATAGATAACCCATCCCCCCGGCCATGGCCCTTTGTCCATCATTCTTACCATTTTGCGTGCTATCACTCCTGCCATCGAGACATCTTGTGCATTGTGTTGGTGTTGTTGTTGTTGACGGCTTGTTGGTCTCCGGCCGGCGGAGATAAGAGGCGGGAAAATGGTACGGGAAAATAGGAGCGACCTGACCCATTCCGAGGATTCCGAATTCGACGATGTCGAAGCCCATGTACAGGCACCGCCGCTGGAGCCGTCCGCTATACACAAATTTTGCCTGCCGGATCGATGGATAGCAGTCGTTGGGCTCATCCTGACTTTCGCCATAGTGCTCGGCGCGGCGCTCGGATCCAGCCTGCACAAAAAACCATCGAAAGCGGAGACCGGCTACTATCCATCCGATGCGCCATTTCGCGAAGTCATTCGTTCAAATTTCCCGGACCCGGCCTTGTTGCACCACAAAGGGACGTGGTACGTCTACGCCTCAAACAGCGCCGCGGGCATCATCGATAGCAAGAAGCTTGGCGAGCAGAAAGATCTTGGGGTCGCGAACGTGCAACTTGCGACGTCAAAGAACTTTCTAGATTGGGAGCTGCATGATCAGGCCTCAGGCCCGCTGCAAGAGCTAGGCACTTGGGTCAACCGAGAACAGATGCCTGCTCAATTTGACGAGAGCATCACGGTGCGGAGAGCAGATGTTTGGGCCCCCGATATCATTCAACGACCGGATGGGAAATTTGTGCTGTATTATTCCGCAACGGCTGCCGGCGAAGCCACCATCCATTGTATCGGTGCATCTGTCAGTGACACGCCATTGGGCCCGTTTGAGCCTCTCAGCGGATCCATCACATGTCCGATCGAGGAAGGTGGAGCAATTGATACCGGCTCATTCAAAGACGAGGACGGGAGTATGTACTTGACGTATAAATTGGATGGCAACGCAAGAGGCAACGGAGGGGAGTGTCTGAACACGGTGCCTCCGCTCAAAGATACGCCCATCTTCCTGCAGAAGATGGAGAAAGACGGCTACACCGCCACCGGCGCTCCCATCAAGATCCTCGATCGCACAGATAGCGACGGACCGCTGGTGGAAGCGCCGTCACTCATCCGCACCGATGAAGGCGTCTACATCCTCTTCTTCAGCACCGGTTGTACCTTCGACCCCTCCTACACGCTCAAATACGCGACGAGCCTCAACATCACAGGCCCGTACACACGTGCGTCGCACCTACTCCTCGAGACGGGCACAAAAGGCCTCTTCGCTCCCGGCAGCGCATCCGTTGTGCGCGACGGGAAAACTTGGCGCATGGCCTTCCATGCGAGGAAATTTACCGATGTTGCCGGGATTCGACCCATGTATGTTGCCAACTTGAACATTCGTAACACAACCGTTACCTTGGAGTCTCCGGCCTAGTACTTGGACGACGCTGGACCCGATTGGAGTTTTGCATCACATCGCATTATGCACGTTGGATACACGTACCGTCGTGCTGGATTTACCGCTGCAGGAACGGGATTGTACTACGTTGCATAGATCTTCGGGCTACATAGAACGCATCGCATCGCATCGCATCGCATCAGATTTTGATCTATCACCACTTGATTAGACGGAAATCATTTTGGATACCCTTTCCCATCGGCATTGCATTGTTCAGTTTTGTACCCACTCATTCGACATGGCGTTTTTACCTGTTCGTATCCATATTCGAATCAATTGTATCCCGTCCTTGTCGAGTTCTCAACATAGGCAAAACTTGGAATCTATATCCGAAGCCGGTCGGCAGATGGCTATCGGGATCAATTCGAAACTGTGCTTCAGAGAGACAAGGTGAAGGGCGAGTCGGGCAAGGAGGTTAGAAAGGAGGAGTGTGAGTTCCAGGAGGGTATGTGCGAGTCTCAGATGTGAACGAGGGGAGGAATGCGAGTGTCCTGGAATACGTGGATGGTAAAGTTACGATAGATTTTTGGTAGCTATTACTAGGACAAGGAATAATTTAGAGGCGCGTTAGGCTAGCTAGGGGGGTCGAAGGAGTAATATTAACTTTGGTGTCTACGTAGGTGTGCTAGATTTCCTGGGTTGTCCACTTTCGTTATACCCTTCAAGGACTAGGTATCTAGCGCCCGCCACGATGACGAATCTCAGCTCGACAGCCATCTCACTACTCTTTTCGCCGGTATGTTTCTATTCCGAACATCACCATCCTGCCTCAAGTTGAGACTCTTTTGTCCTTGTTTTTTTTTCTGCAAACACGAATCTGAAGCCAACACTGCCTTTTGCATCCTGAGCTAGCTCAACGACGTGAAGCCAGAATTTTGACAATGCATGGTGCTAGAGGTCAGGTGACTAACTATATCGACCTCATTCCAGTCGACCCAAGTAGAATTTCCCGATATTTATCCCTTCGAGCGTTCTCTTGCTGGTCAGCTTCGTTGAGGGTTTGCTCGATGGAAATATCTTGAAACCGTCGTGTAGATATGCTGTAGTGTTGGTTGACTTTGTGGGTGGAAATCTCGGCGGAGGAGCGGGCTGATGAACTGGGCCATGCATCTACGGATGCATTGTATCTGTGTATATTTATGCAATCTGACAGTCGTAGGAACGTTCTTTTGACTCCAAGGTTGATCTTCGGTCAGTTGCCGTTTCATTCACGACAACTTCTGGACTTCTTACCACGCGTTGTGTGTTTTCGAACGTACTAAGTCTCTACACAATCACAAAATTTGGTTGAAGCACTCCAAATTGTGACTCTACATTCGCATTGGATTCTTCGCTCACGAGAGTCGGGAGTTAATGCATTTAAAGCCTTCTCACCGGAGCAATAGGGTTATTCCACAACCACAACCACCATCACCACCACCCCACTACAACGCACACACAAACTACTACGAACTTCTTCAACACTACCCACAGAACTGCATCCGCCATGGCCACGATGCGGTCCAACATCCCGATCGACCGCCGTCTCAAGGCCAGCTCAATCTTCCACAACTGCACGACCCATGTCATGACTGGCTTCCTAGTACAGCATCTAGGCCAGGCTGCTCATGACCACCTTGTTCATCTTGGACTGTTGAGGAAAAACAGGAATATGGCTGACTGGGTGGCTAGGGTTCAGGAGGAGTACCATCAGAATCTGAACGTTGGTGTAGCTCCTCAGCTCTGTCTGCAGCAGATGACCAATGCCATCATGCAGATGAATGCTTCAGATGTATCTTCACCGGCGCTGCAGAATCAACCTGTAGCCCCGATGCTTGCGCCTCAGGCGGCCAACCACGTCCAGCTTCCGGTTCTGACTCCGGCTCCTGCTCCAGCGCCTAGTCATGACCCAGAGCCAGTTCCCGCCGAGCCACAGACTGTGCCCGCATCGGAGACGTTTATCGTAGAACTTCGAGAAACCCTCGGTGCAATCGCTCGACAAGTCCAGACTGAGCTCGGTCACCGCACTGCGGATCTCCTAGATATTAATGACTCAATCGATCCACTCATTCTGCAGTTCACTAGGCACACGGAACTTGCCCAGAGCAATGAAATCCGTGAAGCCATCTCGAATCTGTTCGCATACGAACAGAGCAATGAGACTCGTGGAGCGGGCACGGAGCATGAACGCCTTTGGATCGAGGTGTACTCCGTGGTGAACCGGATTGTTTCTTGGGAGGAAGGGACGGATGGTCCAAGTGAGGCGTGGATTGTATCCAATGATATTTTTCCACAGGAGTTGTAAGGAGGTACTTTGGGATTTGATGGAGGGCATGCGTGGCATACTTGATCTTTGCAACCGGACCCCAAACCGCCGATCGAAGATTCATAAATCGAATTTATCTTTACTGACATAATATTGAGATGGTCTGAGGTTTTGTGAGTTTCGAGTGACTGTGCGAGAGGTTGTTAGTGCTCGAAAATACTGTTGGAATTCCTTTTGCTCAATTCTCATAATTTCTTCAACTGCCTTGTAGATAGACACGTCTTGGGATAGCTTGTTATGAAAGGTTCCTATTTATGGCATGCATACATGCACAAAACGACCCTTAATACAGCACGCGAGTACAGTCCAATAACGCCGACTGTCAACTACTAACTAGAAAGCGTCCCGTTGAAACTCAGTCGCTGACGCGCTTTGCTAAGCCCATGATTTGCCGTGGCCAAAGACCAGGTATGAGACTCAAAAAAGTTCATACTCATGACCTGTATGCAGAGTTTCCAAGAAAGGCTTGCACATAAAGCAATAATACAAATCCAAACATGAATAGCAACAAAAAACGGGCCCGTATATTTCCTGCTTCATTATTAGATATATTTAAAAGAAAACATGTTCTCTACTTACATGCAAGCACCCATTACACTTATACCAACATGATTTACCAAGAGTTCCAGTAGTATCATCTTCTGGGCCTAATAGAGCTCTATAGGACGATGATAGATTGTCCAGCATCGTTTTGTTCCCATGATATATAGCAATAGCCAAAGGGCTCCATTGGCCTTCGAACTCAGGGACGGTAACACATTCTGCACGCAGACCTTCCTTTATTAATAGTTCCACAACTTCAGGTTTCCCTGCTCTGCATGCCCAGTGAAGGGGACTCCAATGCATGCTCTCCGAAGTGAACGTAAGACCCTGGTTTAAGGCAGCTTTGAGAACCTCGATAGAGCCACCTGAACATGCATAGCAGAGCACACCATCTCCTTTTGCATCGAGGATAGAGAGATCAAGACCTAGGTCGACCAGATATTGAAATACTTCGATATGCCCACCCCGAGCAGCAAAATGGAGAGGGGTATGGCCATGAATGCCTACACCATTCGTGGTAGTATCTGCGCCCTTGTCGACTAATATTCTTGCTATGTGTTGGTGACCTGCATAAGAAGTGGCTAAGAGCGCACTACTGTACGCTCCATCATGGGCATTGACGTCGGCGCCCTTCTCAATCAGTAGCCGCACAATTGCCTCATAGCCTTCAGATGAAGCCGCTTGGAGTGCGTTGCCGTACTCTCCACCCTGAGCGTTAACGTCAGCGCCCTTCTTAATTAGCAGCCGCACAGTTGCCTCATGGCCTTCAGATGAAGCCGCCTGGAGTGCATTGAATCCGTAGTACCCTTCACCCGGAGCGTTAATGTCAGCGCCTTTCTCAATTAGCAGCCGCACAGTTGCCTCATGGCCTTCAGATGAAGCCGCCTGGAGTGCATTGAATCCGTAGTACCCTTCACCCGGAGCGTTAATGTCAGCGCCTTTCTCAATTAGCAGCCGCACAGTTGCCTCATGGCCTTCAGATGAAGCCGCCTGGAGTGCATTGAATCCGTAGTACCCTTCACCCGGAGCGTTAATGTCAGCGCCTTTCTCAATTAGCAGCCGCACAGTTGCCTCATGGCCTTCAGATGAAGCCGCCTGGAGTGCATTGAATCCGTAGTACCCTTCACCCGGAGCGTTAATGTCAGCGCCTTTCTCAATCAGTAGCCGTACAATTGCTTCATGGCCTCTAGATAAAGCCGCCTGGAGTGCGTTGCTATAATCTCCACCCTGAGCGTTAACGTCAGCGCCCTTCTCAATCAGTAGCCGCACAGTTGCTTCATAGCCTTTAGATGAAGCCGCCTGGAGTGCATTGCTATAGTAATCTACACCTTGAGCGTTAACTTCAGCGCCCTTCTCAATTAGTAGCCGCACAGTTGCCTCATGGCCTTTATGTGAAGCCGCCTGGAGTGCGTTGCTGTATATCCCACCCTGAGCGTTAACGTCGGCGCCCTTCTCGACCAGTAGCTTAATCGTCTTGTTACGCCCATGAAGTGCAGCAAGGTATAGCGGAGTCTGGCCATCGAAGTCTTTCTTGTTGACAATAATTGTATCTTCTGTTTCGAGTTTTAGAAGAAGCATTTTTGACAATGTGGGGAGTTCGAATCTTGCTGCGACATGCACGCCTGTGCTATCTTTCGGATAGGCTTGGCTATACTGAAGGTATTTATGCTCTGAGACTGATAGTGCTTGCATAGCACATGAAACCAACCCACTGTTAACAAGAAACGAACACGCTAACTCGCATATCTCGTCTTCAACTGTGGATGCATGCTCTACCCAGTGCTTAGCAGCGTAGTCGAGGAACTTGTTCTGCTGAAGTCGCCCTTCAAAATCTTCGTCGGTGGCACACGCCCCACTTTGAAACTCGGTGAATGATAGGTAGGTGAGGCATGTTGAGGCAATATTTCGCTGCGCGGTGGAATTCCATGCATCTCCAATGCGCTCAAAGTACTCTTGTGTAGTGTAGTGTACTAGGCGGATAATGGCGCTCTCCAGGTCTACAACGACAAGGCCCGCGCACACAGACACTATGTCTTCGACTTCGGGTGTGTTCTCTGGATCAAGCTCCGTTTCGTCCGGTTTTACTGCTAGAGCACAACATAGCTCAGAAGTGGTAAGTGGCCTCTTTGCCAACGTGATCCATGACAGAACTTTCTTAGCCAGTTTACAATCACCCTCCAGCTGGCCTTCGATTCTTTGGAGAGCATCACTATATGCATCTTCAAGCGCAGCAGATCCTTTGGTAAGTCTGGATAGAGTCGACTTTACGTCCTTTACCGTTCTCTTGTCTAACAGCGAATCAACGTGTAGACGAGCAAGAAGGAACCTAAGAATGCGTAAGAAAATACCAATTTGCCCAAAAAGAGACTTACATTCCATCTACCGCCTCCACGATCTGATCCTGTACCATATTTTGCAGCGTATCATCGCGTTGAATACACCTAGGAAGTCGATATATCTGTCCAGCTACGAAGCGCTTCACGTCTTCCTCGCTTGCTAGTACCTCTAGCCTCAGTGCTCCTTCAAATGTGTCTACAATCTCTGGTATGAATCGCGATGTTGCCATCAGGCGGACATCTCGTCCCGCCTGCAGATCTCGGAGTTTAGCCAGAAACTGGCCACGAATGCCGTCTCGGCACTCATCTAGAGCATCGATTACAATGTAGATGGCAGAGTAATGCGTGAGCACATCTTGAAGGGAAGAGAATACCTCATCCAGTGATGGCCTAGTCCCTCGGTCGGTATGCTGCTTGTATAACCATTCGACAGAACCCGTGATCGACGGCCGAGCCTGCACTAGCTGCTTGAGGAGAGCTGCAAGCATACCGGAAGTGTCTTGCTCTTCCCGAGCTTTGTAATTGTAGTATATATAGGCAATTCCATGTGAGCTATCCTGTACTGACTTCAATAGGTGATCAATTGCGATGGCAGCTACCATGGTCTTGCCAGCCCCGGGAATGCCTGGGCAGAACAGGGTTCCCTTGGCTTCGCTGAGCCACTTTGCCACCTCGGGCGCATCCAGGAACCACTGTCCCGTCCCTTCTTGTTTGCGCTTTATTATGTCGGATTGCTGAGCGGGATAATCTGTGGGCGAGATCCAATCCAGCAGCCTGCGGTGCGCCGTGTCGTCTACCTGTGTCTGAAGAGATTTGATACCGTCATTGATGATTCTGGTGTCGTCTTTGATAGCTTGGGAGAGTTTGCTTGCATGTGTAAGCTAAGTTACTCAATAGTGCTAGCCCGGCAGCCTACAGGTGATCCATCTGCAACGCGATTTCTATCAGCGTTTTCAAGCGTTCCATCCGACCTAAGATACCAGCAATCTCCTCTTTCTTGAACTTCCATAGTAGTGCCTCTCCAGCCTTCTTCAGTCGGCCTCTGTCTGTCATCTTAGACTGCAGAGTCTCCAGCGCTTGCTTGAACTGGTCGAGCGGACCGTTCTCGACGTTAAGGGCTCGGACGGCGGTGTACCATGGTCTGTCAGTGCTCCCATCCTCAAGGTGAACCCTCAGATTGAAAAGCAGGTTGTATAAATTCGAGGTTTCAATGGCGCACTGCGTGCGGTCTTTTGAGGCATCGTTAACGTCATTCAGATAGCCAAGGACTTTGACCGAGAGCTGGAGAATCGCGATGATGCTAGCGGTAACACTGAGTGGATCCATCTCGGAGAGGGTCAACAGAGACTGAAGACGTGCGTAAAGAGGCGATCGATAGTGATAGCGGTGGTATAGTGAGGGAAGAGAAATCTCTCGGGCAATGATCAGGCTGAAAGCGTCGTGACTGCAGAACAGCTGGATGCGCCTGCTGCGCATCCGGCCTTGGCTACCTATCGATAAGACCAAAATAGCTTGCGTCTCAGCTCTTCACAGCGGAAGTCCATTCGTTTGGAAAAATAAGCGTGTTGTCGTGTACGATCTGTCACTCCTCCATTCTCATCGCTTTTGCACGATGCATAGCGCCAGTACTGTACTCTCAGAAAGCCTCGATCCTACAGAAACCAGTACACAGCTCAAGTAGGTATCGTTTGTAGAAGTTAACTAACGCCGCCTAAAGTCCTTTGCTGAATGTGCTCTTCTCCTCAATGAGAATCGACTCCTCTTTGATCAGAACAACACGAACAATTGCCGCAAGTTGATCCTATCGCGGGGCAACCATGTAACGCATGTGCGTGTACTACACTGAATTGGTAGAGAGCTACTGAGGGGATCTATATATGAATGTGTGTGCCACTAGGTCCAGGTTGGGCCTAGTATACGTGGAAGAAGGCGAAGGTAATAAGCTATAGTGACATAGTAAAGGCTCAGCTGAGCGTGATGCAAAGGAGGCAGCTACGCGGGAAGAGACACGTGCAGCAAAGCGCAAAAACTGTAGACCCATCAATAAAACAGCTAAAAAGACACGGGCGAGCGAGGTAGAAGTGTACTTACGTCCTAATGTTATGTGAATTTTATTAATGACTCTTACACCTGATTAGTTTACCTTCGCTAACTCAGGTATTGTTGAATGGGCTCTGTGGTAATCACAGTCGATTATCACGGTATACGCGCGCTAGGGGGTGACAAAGATGATTGATCAATTCTGTGTAAAGAGGATCTATCTACGCACGGATGGGATGGAAAGATATACTCAACCTGAAATAGTTACGCACGGTACTATAGTCATGTGAGGATCACATAACTGTACAGACATCAGATGTTACCTCGTACGGACAGGTATAGTAATTATTACCTATAGCTCGCCCAAGCGAGCTATAGTAGGAAGCAGTTATCTATTGTTTTACGTACCTACACCTGATGCGCACGTTAATAGCCTTAATTTATGCAAAAGTTCTACCTCAGATATTTGTTTATGGCTGTGACCTTTCGCACTGTATCCTATAATGGAGCTCCTCTATAAGTAATAGTTCCAAAAGCTTTAGCCACCATACAAAAGCTTTAGCCACTATAACGGCGCTTAGATACTTAAGTAGCTGCTTTTCATTGACTTTAAAGACAATTTCACTTTAGTGTAGTTTCCTCAGGATAAAAGGTGGTCAGGTGACCGTTCCGCCGTACACTACAGTGACTCACTACTCCCCCAAATATACGCCCCTAATAGTCTCTACGAATTCATAAGCTTACTAGATCTTCTGTAACTTTCTATTACAACTCTCTTTCAACCCCACTGGATTTCGACATCATTCTACGTTATGCACCCTGTACTATGGACTAGCGCCTTGGTAGGATATAGAAGGTGCTCACGACTCATGGCTACACCACCAGAGAATACTACACTTTCAGTCACATTTAGGTCCACAGCAATACAGTTCAGTATCTATTTAAGAGCGAAGGCTTACTGTGAGTGGGGCAAGCGTAATTACTAGCTATCAAAAGAGCTAAGCGTAATATTAGTCTAATAACATATTTGCAGTAATAATTGCCTCACTAATCATACCAATTTTGGTGCGGGCCATTACTTCTCGAACAAACTACGCGACAAGAGCCTAGGATATATAGGTACGTAGGATGTCATTAGATGCCTATCAAACAGGACTTACAATATTATCAAGAGCTTAGGAAGGTCGGAGTAAGTTATTACAAATTAGACCACCAAGTGTGCGATTCTTATATAAACTCCCGCCCTGTGTAGGCATATAACATTAAAAACAATTTTCGACGCCGTAATGGAAACTATAATCACGCAATTGATTAGTAGTAATATTTCTCTATTCTGATTTTTTTGATAGAGTGGCTGGGCCTAAATACTCGTTCCACTAAGAGCCCCGCATGTGGTCAATATCACGTGCCATTTCGCCATATAGATCATTCACGTACACCACGCTCGGGCCAAATAATCAAAGTTTCACCTGTACTTGTCTCACCAGCTCCCATAAATATCCACCTATAAACAGCTCGGCAATGAAAGACTCAAACCCACAACCACACTTTTTCATCGAACCCATCACTGCGCAACTCGACTCTAATTAACAGCTACCCCTTTCGAAAAATCTCACAACTGAGTTCTCGGATTTTTCATAATTACCAACTTCGAGCCAGCCATAGCTTCATCGACTCTCTCACCGAACTGTCTTCCTTGCCTGCACTACAGTCTCCGTCTCTAAAGAGGCAGTAATGAGTTCCTCTATAAAAATTGACAAGAAACTTGCAATGAGTACAATGATTCGAAAGAAGGGTATTACCATGATGGCAACGTTTCTCGAGGCGAACGGAGTGCTACGGGCGCAGTTCGACGGTAAGAGGAACAAGGGCAAGGCCATGGGTGAAAAGATCTGGGAAATTCAAGACGCCTACCTAGCAAATGAAGGTGCAGGGCGGCGAAATTTGACGAACGATTCTGATACTCGAAAGAAGCGTTCTCGAGACAACGTTGATATTGAAGCGCCGTACAAGAAGCAGAAGGTGGTCGCCAATCTAGAGAGGATTCACATGAACTCAATTCTACGAAAGTGCACTCCGGTTCCGTTACCAAAATTCATGATCACGAGTCCAACCCCCTACGGACCGTGGAATCTGGTCGAATTTGCTCTTATACCTGTTGCGAAGGCGACTAACGGCCCTGAACGTGAGAATTCTAGAGCAAATAAAAAGATGGACTCGGAAAAGCATGCTGAACAGTGGTACTTTGCGGAAGATGGCTACGGTGGCTATGTGTAACTTTTCCTTGTTTCGGAGTTTTAGTTCTGGGTTGCATTTAGTTCCATTGCTTCTATGTTTTAGCATGGCAAAGCCGAGAAAAAAGCATTCATTTATCGAAGGTCGCGAGATGGAATTGTTCAGTTTTGAATATGGTTTCATGCAATAAATAGATACGTCAAAATTAGGAGAACCGTAGTGAGAAATTCTCGAACCGAGGTAGCTTAAAGTTCAGGCTTTGAGACCTTGTTACAACATTCAGGTCTTATAATAATGTTCAAGAGAGTTGTAGGCGCTCGATTTACATGGATCAAGAAAGATCGTAGCTCGTTTTAGTCGTAGACCCGCTACAAAAAGCTGCGGTTATGGGCTCACACTGACCACTTAAGATGATACTCTTGTATGATAATTTTTCACGGCTGACTACTATATTTATGTTGTTCAGACTGGGTATCTTGTTTTCACATTTCTAGTATTCTTACGAAAGTGGAGCACTAGAATGATCAAAGTACCATTCTGCGCATAATCCTGCGTGCAAAAAGTATGAAAGCCGACGACGATAGTAAGTGTGGGTGAAAAAATGTATTGGTGAACTTTTGAAGAGCTACTCAGGGGGCGCCGCCAGGATATATACCTTCCACGCACGGTCCAGAATCTGGTGACTGGTGATCGCTAGTAGGTGGTACACGTGACACAATGTGAAGCTCGAATACCGTGGGGAAACATCCAGGTGGGATATAAAAGCAAAGTTAATGCTATTGAACAGTGCAATATATTAATTTCGGTCATATATAGTGTGAAATGTTCGTGATGATCTAATTACGATATTA
>JAGQEM010000227.1:0-48731 GCA_019202945.1 Corynespora olivacea
TAAGTATATATAAGTCTATTAAAATTATAAAAAACTTTATTTAACTACTTTAATTTTATAGAACTTTTAAAAATATTTAAATCCTTTTAAATTTAAATATTTTTTATTATAGACTTATTTATCTACTAATTACTAATAACTAATATAAAGGAAGTTTTTAAAAGTAATTAATATTAGTAGAGTTATATTACTTTAAAACTATAGACTTTTTTAATTTTCCCTAGTTAAATGCGTGCATTACGCGACTCTGTGCATTACACGCACAGACACAGTACGCGCACAGACACGGTACATCAGTGAAGGTTGCTTTTTATCGATAAGAAAAATCTTAATCGATAAACATCCCACCATCAAAACTCATCTGCACAACTTACACAACAGCGCAAACATGTCTGTCGAACAAGCATCAGAACGAGATATTCTGCTCGCCAAGCGCATCATTGGCGCCGCTGAAAGGCATGATGTTCCTGCTCTCAAGATCCTGCTGAAAGAGGGCTCAGCAAACGTTCAAGACCCTACCGCCACTGTCGCAACATCACCAATCCATGCTGCAATTGCTGCATGTGGCAAAGCGGAGGATGGGAAAGAGGCAGGCGAAGATTCGATCCAGACGGTAACATTTTTACTTGAGAATGGCGCCATATGGAACGATTTGAACAAGGAAGATGAGACACCAGGGTGCATTGCGCTGAAGCTGGGCCAGAAAAAGATCTACGATATTATGGTGGAAGCAGGCGTTCGGGCTGAGCTACTTTTTGCAAAGATGAACGCGTTGGGCTTGGGTGGCAATGATGAGGTGGGAGAAGATGAAGAGGTACTTGAAGAACAACCCGCGGCCAAGAAGCAAAAGGTCTCTGAAGAGGAGGCGAAATCGGTGGAAGATCTGAAAGTGCTGGATGATGTTTCATTGGACAACAAGGTCTATTTGAAAAGTCAACTACGGTATAAACCCGGGATCCTATTGGATGAGAGCGATAACGCAGTCATGATGGACTGGGAGACGCAGATCATGCAACGACACGCCGAGACGATCGCTCCAAAGAAGGGACTCAAGCTGATGAACGTTGGCCACGGGATGGGCATCGTCGATACGGCGATCCAAACACATGAGCCAGCTGAACATCACATCATTGAAGCGCATCCGCAAGTGCACCAGCGACTCAGGGAACAGGGTTGGTATAATAAGCCGAACGTCATCATCCACGAGGGAAGGTGGCAGGATATCCTCCCCAAGCTTGTCGAGGAGGGTGTTATTCTGGACGGCATATACTACGATACCTTCGCGGAGGACTATGCGGCGCTGAAGGAATTTTTCTCCGAGTATGTTATCCAGCTTTTGGCTCCTGATGGCAAGTTTGGATGGTACAATGGTCTTGGGGCGGATAGGCAGATTTGCTATGATGTCTACACGAAGGTAAGAAATAGTTCCAGAACAGGTATGGATAATTATACTAATCGGAGACAGGTGGCAGAGATGGACTTGTACGAGGCTGGGTTCGATACGATATGGGAAGACATCCAAGTCCCACCCACTCTCCGGGGAAGCAAAGAGTGGGAGGGCACGAGAAGACCATACTGGACTATCGATATTTACCGACTTCCCGTCAACACCTTTGTCAAATAAGGGCTCGATTGCACGCCTAGAGCTCCACGGCGTTATGGGCTTCGAAAGGGTGGTGTTGATGTTGCAGGATCATTATATCGACTCAGAGCAATACAACCAATATAGAGAGAAGACAAAGGAGAGGACTTACCCCTTACACTTTCGTCTGCTAGCAAAGTTATCTGTACTGCCATACATTTTTTCTGTTTACTTCAACTTCCCATTGAGCTCATTCCCGCGTCGCTGCTCGTTATTTATTTGTTTATTTGCATGTATTTTATTGTTAGTTCACCGTACTGAGTAGTTGTGTTGAACAAACTGTGCTACTAACATTGATATTAGGTCTCCCGAAAAAACACTTCATTGAGTATCAAAGAAAAATTAATTGACTATGCTGCCTATGAAATATTGAAAACTTCCCTCAATCAATACATATCACACCCGACTACGCTCTTCGTCATACTTCCTCTTCCGCGCCGGATCTTTCAACACCTCATAGGCCGCATTAATCTTCGTCATCTCCTTAGTAGCCCACTCTTTCTCTCCCGCCACGACACGGTCGGGATGGCACTGCTTAGCAAGCGTCATGTATGCCCGCTTAATAACGACAGAGTCAGCGTCGGAGGAGACGCCTAGGGTGAAGTAGTGGTCTGGTAACTCTTCACGGGGAGGGAGTGGTGGTTGTCGTGGGCGCTTAGAATGAGGATGGGGATACGAATGGGAGGGACGTCGGGGCTCGTGAGGTCGCTCAGTACGAGGCTGATAAGGACGTGACTCTTCAGCACGAGGTTGCTGGAACTGATTCTGGGGCTCCTGGTATCGCGTTCGGTAACCACCATTATAGCCATGATCACTACTGTCATGCGACCTCTCACGAGGTTGCCGGGACTGAGACAGGGGCTCCTGATAGCGTATCCGGTAACCATTATTATGGCCATGAGCACTATTGTCGTAGAGAAAATGGGATGAAGCACTGCACCGATACTCATCTTGGCCGGATGGGTGGTGCCCTGGTTGATGACGTGGTTTTTGTTGGTGAGAACGTTGGCGTTCTTGACGATGATTTGACGGTGAGGGTCGCAGTTCATGATACGACTCCCTAGGAGATTCTGTCCGCGGAGAACGCACACCATTCTGGGCGTACAATTCCCAGCGTTCATCGCTATCGCGAAACGAAGGACCAGGATGAAGGTCATTATCATCGTGAGAGCTGAGGCGACTGCGGTAAAAGCCCATGGTGGATAGCAGTCAGTTGCGTATGTTCTTTGCTTGCTGCTAATATGGGCCAGTAATGTGTACCGAATACCAAGCGCTTTTACGATATTTTTATGTACGAATAGCACTAAGAGAAAGACTAGTCTCATAGTTTTATACATAACTGGAGCTGACGTTGTTCAATGACAACACCACTGTGACAGCGCCGCTGTGATAGCGTTACCTACTGTGACAGCACTACTGTAAAGGTATATTACACCCCAGATGTTTCATATCACTGGTAATATATCGTCACATTGCTCACATACACTCGGTATCAGATGCTTCCCAAAAGTTCTACCTGATAAGTCTCTGACTTGTCGTGTATTCACGGCTTTTTTTGTTTTCACGAAACTCACACTCAATTCTTGCATCTCGGGAAACTTTGTTTTCGCCACACCTAAACAATGCATAGAAGTTGATCACTCCCCACAAC
The DNA here is from genome assembly GCA_019202945.1 of Corynespora olivacea. Lineage (NCBI taxonomy): Eukaryota > Fungi > Ascomycota > Dothideomycetes > Pleosporales > Corynesporascaceae > Corynespora > Corynespora olivacea. The sequence goes on from JAGQEM010000227.1 coordinate 3,294, forward strand.
GGACAATGCCTCTCAAAGAAACTCCAACCCCTCTTCGATCATGGTATCGACAACGGTTTCACGCCCACCAGCTTGCCGATCTTTGCTTCCAGAAGGAGCCGAAAAGCTGTGGCCGCGTCGTCTTTAACTGACCGACATATAAAATTGCCGGTCTCTGCCTAGGTGTAGAAATGACTCCAAAGGTTTTGGATGTTACTTTTAGTGTACCAGTACATTGAGTATATGAATTGCGGGTACATTTTATTTCATGTCCTTACACTTTTCCTGTTGCGTGACTGCGTGATCTGATGGGAGATCTTCGAAGGACTTTTCGTTCGGGAGAGATGTGCGCGCTCTGAATCCTACATGTAAAGTGAAAGGAGACCTAGAGCAATGAGTCTGTCCTTCTGTTATCAGATTCAGGCCTGACTTTTGAAGCAAGTAATTCACCGCAAGTACCTTCTTAGTTCTTACTGAGATAGTACTCGGGGTTTAGATAGCAAGACTCCGCCGCGAGACTTCGTCATGATCGCACTAAGATACAACAAGTTCTCTTGGCTTCAAATTTGTGGATTGACAGATTTCATCGTTGGATTCAACCTTTCGTCTTTGTTCACGTTGTTCATGGCACGTCCGCGGGGGGGGCGAAGTACCAATGCAGACTCGTAGTTGGGCAGCGTACGAGGGGAACACCAGGTTCGAATGGCCAATCTAGATTCATTAGGTACCCCATCCAAGAGTCTGGGTCGTTCGCTAAAGCCACAGTTCGGCGATCAGCCGCCTGGTTATCGTATTTATTATGTAAGAACACTTTATTCAAAGAGTTTGTTTTGTGATTGAAGCGAGGATGAGAAAGGTTGAATTCCTTTGTTGAATTACGGTGTTTTGGCAGTCATGTGAGTAATAGTAGTCTAATGCGACAAGCTCCGAGCGAAAGAAATGAGTAAAACAGGTGGCTGTTCCCAGCTGTTTGGTTATATTGCTCACTTGCCAACTTCTTTCGACGGATCAAGATGGGGTGTTCAGAGCGGGGGCGGCTCCAGCAGCATGGAGACCCGATCTTCTGTAAATATAAACGCGGGGAATTAGGTCAAGCCCTCATTTTCGTAGTTGGTCGCATTGTCGCACCGACACATTATACGACGATAATTTCTCGATTCCCCATAATCACGTTCACAAGCCTCCACGCACCACGCCTTTTCTTTATTTCAACACACATCGAAGTGAAGAAATGGCATAACCATGTCCATTGCACAGCGACAGCCGCTGATTCAACCGCGGGAAGCGAGAATGGAAAATGCAGAGAGACTGGCGTTACTACGCTTTCATACCGCACCTGTATCGCAAGCATCGCAGCACTTCGATGGTGATTTTAAGGATGAATTTTCGAAGCGCACATCAAGTCACACTATCATCGACAAACTAATGAAGGCTGCTCACTTCTCGATACCAGGAAGCCCAGAACCTGTCAATACGTACCGCAGTTCTTTCAATTCTTCACGACCGAGTTCGCCATTCAGCAGTCATCGATTGAGTTACCCTTCTTCAATTACATCAACAAATGTAACTGCCGAGACTTCTCTAGAGCGGAAGTTTAGTAGAAGTTCGAGACCGAGTATCCTGAATCGTTTAAGGTCATCGATTAGCGCGGGAGAGAAGTCATCTACCAGTGGCAAACAACCATCTATTCATCTTTCAGATTTTACGATACCTCCCGAGCAGCCAGAGAAGCATTTCATCGATTCAATAGGAATGGTGATACCAGGCGTCTGCAATCGGAATCAGTGTGCACATCCACTGGCACATTTTGTAACCAATTGGAGGCTCTGCGAACCAATCGAGTACACCACAGCTTTGGCGGACCATGGAATAACGTATGCGGATCACTCTATGTTACTTGCTGCGTTAGCAAAATTCCTCGATGAGATAGCGAACGAGTCTCGCCATCATTGGCACGACAGACAGTATCAGCGGTACAGTAGCTCAGTCGAAGAAGAACTTACTCCACGAGATCCGAGCCACACTCCCACAGAATCAGCTCATCAAAACAGAATTTTGGAACAGCAAGCGAAATCTTTGAACATACTTCTGGAGAAGATTAGCTGGAATTGGCAGATAAGAGGCTTACCGATTATGGTCTGCATAGCATCATACTCTCTCTTCATTCCGAATCGCATTTCAGAGGCTCTGGTACAGGTTCTCCATGTCTCGCATAAGCCCGACTCATCGCCATCTGCCCCCTCGTCGAATCCAAGGACAACCAATCGCTTCTCCTTCATCGACCCATTCGCTGTTGCGCAAACTGAGGAGCATAGTGTCGCTGTGCCACACCAGAAAGTCAACAGGAGAAGTTCATCACCTGCATCGCCGATTTCTGCTCCGAGCGCCCTACACCATCACCATCAACTTCAACTTCGTGACAGAACACGACCATGGCCCCTCTGGCCCAATGCCATTCCTTCACGGAAGCGAGAAATGATGAACGACCACGCTGATCGATACGGAGTCGACCCCTACTTCCGCGCTTGGGTGCGAGCCAACATCAACTCGCGTACGAGGAGCACATCATACGCAAAGTACATGATTGAGCAGGAAGAAAACCCCTTCATTAACAAGCGTCTTCAATACGTCAACCCACCATCTCGAAAGGCGGTCGCATATCATACCCTCACACCGAAGCCCAAGAACTGGCACAAGCAATACTCTAGCAAAACGAACCGTGATACCTATGAGCACAACCGCAAACTTGAAGTTCGCAAAACGATTGAACACGGCTCGCGGCTCCGTATCATGCGCTTCGGTTTCCGCCACCCCATATATCCACCGCATACACCCGAGATGGAAGAATTAGGTCTCACCAAAGACGTCTTTCAAACCATTATCTGCAATATTGAGGATATACGGAAGAAAACAAAGATGAACGTTGAGTCATATGTGCCGCATGTTCTCGCTTCGTGGCATAAAATCCGACACGGAAGGACCGAGGATGCGTTGATGAAGGTCAGCGAGTATACAAGGCAGATTAATGCGGCTAATCGAAGAGTTGTGTGGACCATCGAGGAGATACCTGGGGTGTATGAAAGAGGTTTGGGGAGGGACAAGAAAGAATGGGAGATCAGTGCTTGGAATGGGGAGGATCCGTTGGAGTTGTTGATTCAACTGGAGAAGTGGGGAATCGTAGAGGAGAGATTGAACATTGACGATGACGAGCAATAAGTGCTTCTAGAAAACAAAAGAAGACCTGCCTGGCTTCTTTCAAGTTAAGTAATGATGTCTCGTTGGCAAGGAATAAAGGTTTGAGCTACACAGTCGTTGATACCCGTCTAGATTAGGCCGTCCGCAAATTTCTTATGCGATACTATCAGTAGTCCACGCCGATAATAATATGAATCAGCTTAACCGATACTTCCGCATCCACCGTCTTGGAGTCGTGTGAAGTCCACAATAGTCGAGAAGCCCGTGCACCCTCCCTATTGGTCTCCGACAAAACAATCAGTCAGCGCTTGAATACTCGACCGTCTACATTGACAGGGGCTTTCCTGGATGTATTGGCCAATGGGAAGGAAGTCCATAAGATAAGGCGCTCGCTTCGAAATCTTACCATTGCGTACTTCGGGTGACTACAGATGGATATGTCGGCCTCCGCGAAGATCTCCGTAGTGTCTCCGCTTAACCCTGATCCCTATTATTTATTCCACGTCCAGGCCAGGATTACGAGCGTTGGTTAGTCTGTGAGTTAGTGGCAGGATGGTGTGAATAATCATAAAGAGAAGGGAAGAAAGCTCGGCGCGGAAATACTACCGCGCCTTTGTAATCCGTCTTACTCATCGAACCAACATTCACCTGTTTAAGGTTTTTCTCATACTCTCCTGAATGCGGAACTAGACGCGTCATATATTGTGTGCTTTTTTTTTCGTGAAGGTTTGCACTCGGTTCGGAGCGGAATAGATCGAATGCAAAGCTGGACTTGGATTGGGTGGGAGGCGTGTTTCGAAAACAGTATTTCAAAGCTATCATGCGCAGTTCAGCGGTACTCCTAGACCTAATTGTCCGTCGGTGGAATGGCATGACATGGGCAGTGCGGGGCTAATCTTTCGCGTGATCGAGAGGCTTTCACAGGTGCTAGCAAGCTGGTGGGGCGAAGTATATAAACTCTTTCATTCACCCCCAACATGTCCACCAAAAACGCGGAACAATTCCAATTCAGACATCTACTCTATTTTGCAGTCGCGTTTCCACTCCTCTACTTTATTTTGGACATCTATTTTACTAACAAAAACATGTCTATCAAGAACGTTATCATTGTCGGTGTAAGTTTCCGTACCCCACATATACACCTCCCTCACCAACGAACAACACCAACACCACCATTTCATCAACAAAGTGATTGAAAATTTTAGGCCAGCGGAAACCTTGGTCCTACCGTCCTCAACACCTTGATAAACTCCTCTTCCTTCAACATCTCTGTTCTCTCCCGTCAGGAGTCAACTTCCACCTTCCCGTCTGGCGTCAAAGTCTTCAAGGCCGACTACAGCTCAGTAGAGTCTCTTACATCTGTTCTTAAAGGCCAAGATGCCGTGATCTCTCTCGTCAGACCAGATGCCCAGCAGAACCTCGTCGACGCCTCCGTCGCCGCCGGTGTTAAGCGCTTCATTCCTTCTGAATTCGGCAGTAACACCTTCAACCCAGAAGTTGTCAAGCTTGTCCCAATCTTCGCCGCAAAGGTTGGCACAATCAAATATCTCGAGTCAAAGGGCGATGCTATTAGCTATACTGCCATCATCACTGGTCCCTTCTTCGACTGGGGCATCAAGGTCGGCTTCTTGGGTTTCGATGGCAAGTCCAAGACTGTTACTATCATCGACGGCGGAACTCCAACATTCTCGACCACCAACCTCCGCCAGATCGGTCTTGCTCTGATCAAGGTCTTGGAGAAGCCTGAGGAGACGAAGAACAAGTACGTCTACATCTCTTCGTTTGAGACGACGCAAAACGACATCTTGGCCGAGGTTGAAAAGATTACTGGGGAGAAGTGGACTGTTACGAACGTCAAGGCGAAGGATCTGTTGAAGGAGGGTGGTGAGAAGTTGAAGAAGGGCGATTTCAGTGGGATTCCTCAGTTGATCCAGGGCGCAGCTTTTGGAGACGAGAACTTGAGTGACTCAAGGCCTGCGGGCTTGTGGAATGACAAGTTGGGGCTTCAGAAGGAGAGCTTTGAAGACTCTATCAAGGCAGGTCTTAACGGCAAGCTTTTGGGCGAGAACTAGGAGCTGAAAAGGAAGGATGTGGACTCCGGGGGATGAATAGTGGTTCTAGGATTCAAAGTGTTCGTGTTATGTCTACAGGCTATATATGTATATATATGTGAGACAGAAATAAGAGCAAGAGAACCTCATTCAGGTGATCTATGTGTCGGATCACTGCTTTGAAGAAGCGAGTGATAAAGTGTAGCTTATATACAAAGGAAATGAGCGGAACAACGTAGTTCCGGTGCTCAGGTCAGGTGAGATGGTAGCTCACTGGGATCAGTGAGCTGCCACCACCCACGCGACAATATATATATATAGTAATCAACGATCCATTAATGAGTTGGTTCAAACTGATGCATTCGTCAACATGAAAATTAGTTGTTTAAATGCGGGCCAATATAGAAGTTAAGATCTTGCGCTTTTACAACCGTCCTAATTTCCGAAGGACCCCTTCACCCGGTTCTCGGAACTTCGGATGCCCGCATTTGTACCACGTGATGTGACGAATCTTTCTGGTCTAGAAATGGCAAGCAGAGGTATGAGGCATCGGATATAGCGAAATATTGTATGCTCTCAATGTGAATTTGAAGATGATGCGGATGAGCTCAGGAGCAAGATGTGAGGCGAGGGAGATTTGGACGCTGGATCGGGTCGTGAGGTATGCTTCACAGTATAGCAGGTGACGTAGACATAAGAGCTCGTCGCGGAAGCAGGAAGCGGGTCTTTGGTAATAAAATGGGAATTGGGGGTATCCATAGCAACATTATCAATTTATTTGTCTTTGTAGTAGACGACATGCATATGCCGGAGATGCAAATGGAATTTCCTTCGAAATGCTCTCATTGACTAAGAGACTGGCGAGGGCAGAGTAGATTGTGGAGTCTAACGCGTTCGTGTCCTAAGGTTGTTGCTTTATCGTCTTGGAGTTCGTCAAGGAGCATGCCAAGGTATAGTTCCGGCTAGCCTCACAGGTGTCAACGCTCATCCCAAGTCTATGGAGTAATAACGTGACAAAGTGATGACCTAATCTTCAATCCGGTTGCATGCGAGACGGAGCGGTGTGACCGTGTCTGAAGTAGAATTGTTGAACACATGAGGGATATGAATTTCCTCAACTTCATTGCGGGTAGGGTATCTCATCCGAATTTCTTCTTCTACTTCTTGTTTAATACATGCTCAGGAACTGCCTCGATTACTTCCCCCGGAGGCTCGCTGATACCAGTCTTGATGCTTCGCGACCGATTCGGCTTCTGCGAATACGCATCTATTCCTCCAGGCTGTCCTCGCGAAAGTTGCTCCTCTGAACCTAAAGTTCCAAAGGGTTCCAATCTATACATTTGTTCCCCTTTCCCCGCTTGCATCTTATCGCCTTCTATCCCCTTGTCTAAATTTTCCATACTGTAGCGAAAGTATGGGGCGAATGTATGGCGTTTTTGAACTTTGTCTTGCGGATGCGTTGGTGTCTCGTAAAAATCCGATTTCTCAGTGAAATATTGAGGCATAAGACGAGTTGCGAGACTTCGAAGGGCGGGAACGCAGGCGGCGATAATGGCTATTGAAGGCTCTATGAGGGAAGATACGAGACCGATGTTCCAGGTACGGTCGGTAGCAGTAAGCCGGTCGTAGTAGAGTATAATACGAGCGACAGACGCAGCAGTGGCGCTATTGTATACACATTAGCAATGCCTGACTTGGTCGAAGTCCACACTCACATCCACCCCATGCTCATGATAGCAACCACTGCCATCTTAGTCTTCCGGCGCATCTGGAGGTTCCAAACCATTGCAGTTGGAATTGGCATGATGATGAAGTCCATGAAAATGCTAAGGCCGCAGCTTGCCATGATGAAGCGCAGACTTTTGATACACTTCCCATGCTCGATGACTTTCCCGTTCGCATCCAATTCTTGGTCCATCTTTGGTCGCAGGTAGGTGTAACTGATTGGGTCGCACTGGAAAATAGTAACTATGAAAGTTGAAATCGTGTATCCGATGTTTATCCACACTTTCCGCGCATGTGTCAGTCAAAGTGCATGCCTTCGTAAACATCCATCGGACTCACAAGCTATATGAAGTGCCACTTTAATGTATAGGCGCGGGTCCTTCACGCGGAACAGAAAGGCGATGATCGATGCTCGAATAGCTCCCATCAGAGGATGATAGAATATCTGGACAGCGAAACTCCACTTCATGGCCAAGACCTGTTGGTCCATAGTTTGCTTGGGAACATCTTTGGTATGGTAGCCCGTATGCGATATAATAGTGTCTTCATGATGTTAGCCACAACTCGAGAAAGATAAATGTACAGGCGCACCAATCGGTGAAACCAGCCGCTGGAACACATCTGGATGTCGTACACGACTGTACTCACATTGGTATATCGTTACCGTTTGCCCAAGTAGAAGTAGCAGTGCAAGGTAGATGAGCCAGTCATCCCAACCAAAATTATGCCCCCAATACCTCGACACCGACCTCGCAGCCACGAAAAGAGTTGCGAGAATGGGGAACAAACAGGTCACTACAAGTGCCGCTGGCTGCCGGCTCTCCACCATATTCCACAGAAGAAATATTGGACGGAAACTCACACACTTTCACATAGCATGAGTAGGAGGGGAGATCTTCTATTCAGATCTTCGGTACGTTATGAAGGGTAGGACAAAAAGGTGGAGACGGGCGGTGAAAGAAAAGGTTTATCTCGATGGATACTGGACAGCCGCAGCAAGTAAGTAACGGCTCAGACCCTGCATGCATGGATGAGTCGACCAAATGACAACGGGACAGACCCCTGAACACCCTGACGGCGTGACAGCTGGAACATCCTCCCGCGAGCCGTTTCTTGACTCGTTCCCATGTGGGGCGCTCGAATTGAGTTTAGGCGCATGGGAATGCTAAACTAGAGAAGGGCTAGTGACGGGGCATGAAAAGAAAATCAGTCTGTTGTCGCGAGGACCATGTCCAGTTCGAATCCATACGTAGTGGTTTTGAAATGCATGCATGGAATTCTTCTCCACCTCGCGTGATGGCGGATACGCACAAACGCGCATGCATCACATCGCACGCGATAAGATGCAAGCAGGTAGGCATGGAGTTCGTATCAGAGCTTGCTTGACGGCGTTAATTAGGACAACCTACCCCGCTAAGATTGTCCTGTCGATCGTTGGTTTCATCGAGTACCAAGAATTGCAATGGGACGATTACTACCTATATTGCGCCTATGTGGCGCTTAAACGCCATTAGCGAGGTTAACAGGAGACGACGTCCTAACCGACCTCGGGGGCCCCTCTCCCACTTCTGGGCAAGATCGACTGTCATCTCCAAGGGTGAAGACGAGGTGTTTGGACCACGGCCGTCGGCAAGCGTCTCTTCGACAAGAAAAAGAGGGTGGATCGCTCTTGTGCTCGTTCGTTGCGTGACTATGCAATAACGACTCGCAAGTTCTGGCCTCTACTCATTTCTCCAGGAGTACAGGACCGCCTATCACTCACTACTTGAATTCCATCCATTGAAGAGATAGGAGTGCGATCAACATGGGCCGAAGCATCTGGTTTGCTCCATTGCTAGCAACATTGTCTACAGCGTCTGACTGGACAAGATCGGTGGATACATCGCTCAGAGACGTGCCATCAGCCCCTGAAGACGTTCACACCTATGAAGGTCCGCCAGCGTCCTCAAAAGCATCCTCGAGATGCAAAGTCTACCCTGGAGACGCCGCCTGGCCTTCCGATGCGGCATGGGAATCGTTGAATACCCTTACTGGGAACCGACTCCTCAATCGCCCCGATCCGCAGGCATCCGTATGCTATAACGGACCTCTATACGATGCGGCCAAGTGTGCTGAGTTGACGGCGACATGGGGCAGTTCTTACTCACACTACATCGATCCCATAGAGATGATGAGCCCAGTCGCCCAAGGCATGACTTGCCTTCCGCCGAACGTCTTCGACACCCACAACTGCACGCGCGGCGGCTTTCCAGCCTACGTGATCAATGCGACGGAGCCAAAGCATGTGCAGCACGGCGTCAACTTTGCTCGCGACAACGGTATTCGATTGGTGATCAGGAATACAGGACATGATTTCTTGGGCAAGAGCGGCGGGAAAGACGCGCTGAGTATTTGGACGCATCACTTCAAGAGCATCGAGTATATTGAGAAGTTTGAGGATGAGGTCTTGGGATACTCGGGCCCAGCTTTCAAGGCCGGTGTTGGTGTCCAGGCCTTTGAGATCTATAAAGCTGCACACGAAAGGGGGCATTCGGTCGTTGGGGGCGAGGGAGAGACGGTTGGCATCATGGGCGGATACATCCAGGGAGGTGGCCATTCTCCTCTAAGCTCACTGTAAGTCTGGCTTCATCTCACGGTTCAGTACAGATCGCTGACATTTGCACAGCTACGGTACCGGCGCCGACCAGGTCCTTTCTTACGAGGTAGTGACGGCCGCTGGAGACTTTGTGACTGCAAACTCCACCTCGAACACCGACCTTTTCTGGGCGATGCGAGGAGGAGGAGGTTCGACCTTCGGCGTCGCCATCTCGGTGACGGTGAAAGCTCACCCCGACTTCCCCACCACGGCCTCCCGCTTCACCATCACGTCCGAGAAGATCGGCAACGAGACATTCTGGGCCGCCATCCGTTCCTACGTTGACTACTTCATCCCGAACGCCGATGCAGGCACATATGCGTATTTCACCCTGATCCCGAACGTGTGGACAGGAATCTTCACCTTCAACATGAGCCCCTTCTTCGCCCCGAATAAGACGCTGGAGGAGACGGAAGCACTGCTGAACCCTTGGTTCAAACGACTCACCGACCTGGGCATCGATTTCAGCCCAAACATCACCCACTTCGACAACTTCTACGACGCCTGGCGCTCCTCCTTCCCCCTCGAAGTCGTCGAGAAGATCAACGCAACAACCGGTTCCCGCATGTTCCCTCGCGCGAACTTCGAGACGGAAGAGAAGCGCGAAGAACTCTACCTCAATCTCCGACAGTCCAGCGAGAACAATCGCGTACAGGTCCATTTCAACATCAAAGCCGTGGATCCCGCGAATGCCGACAACGCCGTAAATTCCGCTTGGCGCCAAAACATCCTGTTCGCGCAACAGGCGGTGCGCTGGCCGACAAACGGGAGTGCTGAGGAAACACTGAAGATACGGCAAGAGTTCCAAAACGGCGATATGCAGAGATGGAGAGACATAAGCCCTGGAGCGGGAAGCTACTTGGCCGAGGCGGATCGGTTGGAACCCAATTTCGGACAGGCATTCTGGGGAGACAAGTATCCGAGGCTGTTGAAGTTGAAAGCAGAGCTGGACCCGCATGATGTCTTCTTTGCCACGACGAGTGTGGGGAGTGAGAGGTGGAGGGTTGAGAGTGTGGATGGGTTGCCCAACGAGAATGGGAAGCTGTGTCGGGTGGAGTAGCCTTTTCGTTCGTTCCTTCAATTTCCGTTCTCTCAGTATTCTGGGCGGATGTAATTATAGGCTGTGCCATCAAGAGTCGGCGCATTGGTACAGTCATATCAAAGACTGCCAGCTGTTGCTTCATGGGCCATACTTCAATTCAAGCATACACAGGTATCGTCCAATTTGTCCGACTACACGCATCAGCTTCTTCCATGCCCCATCCACTGTAAAACCAGCCTCACCGGCACTTCCGCCTCGTCGTCAGCCTCCCTACGCTATGCATCAAGGATAAATCGCGCTCCCATGCGAACTACACGCGCACCCCTTCCACATCCCGCTCCCGCTAAACCCAATCCAGACACCCGCCCAAGGCAGACGCATCAACGCAGGGCAGAGAGATTTTCGTGACGCGATGGTGAGACGGTGAGCGCCGCTTTCGTTTCCTTCTTTTCGATAGCGAGCCAAGAGGCAAACTGAGTGGGGGGCTGGTGGAGCATGTGTTTGTGGGTATATAAGGCTCGGTCGCCGTGGAAAGGCGACACCACCCAAAAATAATCGGTCCATGACGATCTGGGAAGTAAAAGGATCTATGCTCGAGTGGAAATTGTGCTACCTAGCCCTCACACACCCCAGTTACGTATCGTCCCAACCGTCCAAGATTAATATCATCAGAAACCGGAAACTGAACCCGACATGGTCGCCCCCGCTTGTAACGCACAATATCCTTCGGTACGCTATCAATTTTGCCCCAAAACTCCAAAAAATGCCGTCGAGTCGTCGCCATACCAACCTGGTGGAGCACTTCCAAAGCAGAGAAATCGAAAGAGGTATCAAGAGAAAGCAATCCGGATAAACCCTCGTACCACGACGAGGGGTTTCAGTCGGCACGGACGAGTGCAAACCGCACCCGTCTGTCCCCAATGTGCTGGGACCTCTGCCGCAGTCCGTCCCTGTCGCGTCGACTGTTCGTGGTGACGAAATTTGTGGGCGGCCTCGTCAGGTTGTGGTTTCCGCCCTTGAGCTCCTTCAGGTCTTGGTCATCGATCAACCTCTTCTGCCACAGGTGGTGGAAGAGATCGAAGTCCGGCCGGCTCGTCCTCAATGTCTCGCCAAACATGTTGTGCTCATACGCGATATGGTTCATTCTCGCATTCCACGCCGACCATCCGTCTTCCCGTCTGACGTGGAAATCGCACAGCGGACACTGCACCGATCGCGGCGGTTCCTCGCCACGGAAATGGCTGAGACAGTGGGTTTTCCATTCCTCCTCATCGCCGGATATGTACGGGCAGCTCAAGAACCAGAATGCACACTCGTAGAGGGGCTCTCGGTATTGGTGCGGCCGTCGTTCGAGCGCCCCGTTGATCTCTTCGAGCAGCGGCATGCCCGTGAACTGGCCCGCAAGCCCCGTGCTGATGGACGTCTCGGTGGGTGTCGCATCGGAGTTGTTGTAAAGGGAGGGCGTATGCGCCGACGCATCGGACTGGTGGATGCACGCGGGCGCCATGGAAGACGCGCTGCGAACCGATCTTGCGTAGTTTGGGCTCGAAGGGTTCGTGTATGAATTCGACGACGGCGGGGCCAGGCCGTCAGCAGAAGCAGACGAGGACGAAGCAGAAGCGAGATGCACCAGGCGAGCGTGGATGTCTCTGGTGGGCGACTGCAGCCATTCGCTGAGTTGGGTCTGCGTAACGCTGTTCTCCAGTATCGACGCCAGCGAAACGCTGCTGGCGGGGTCCATGGCGGCGGGCATGATGGGGGTTGTGGCGCATGCGTTCGTTTCTCAGCCTCAAGCTCACATTACTCCGAGTTTCATCTGATTTGATTCGAGATGGAGAACAAGTGCCTTGGTGTAAGGCTGCAGAGCCAGGCGAATCGGAGTGGTAGGACTCACTGGTTGGTTGTCGTCGATGTCGGTCAGAGCTCGCGGTGGGATTCCGTTTGGCGTCCGTGAGTCGTTTCGCTCCGTTCCGTTCTGGCTGTCGAGTCGTCTGCGTCCCGTCCCAGCTCTGACAAGCCGCGATTGTCTTATACATGCGGCCCGCACAGCATCCGCCCTTGTTCGCAAAGGATGTTAGTGCGGCTCTGCGAGCATCCATCCCTTCATTCGACATCCAACTCACCGCGCTAGACGGCTCCAAGACGACGGCATACCGCCAGAAATCCACGACACCATCTTCGATTCATCTCCAGACGTGGATTCGGACAGGCCCGGCCCAGGCACGCAAGACGATTGGCTGTGGGCCTCCGGGAGCAAGGCTGTCCTGCATGAGGGAGGGCATGCGGGGTGTGGGAACACGCGCTACGACACGCCAGGACACGCCAGGTCACCTACGCGACCCTTTCCTACGCATCCGCCCGACCGCTCTTGTTTGCAGGGCTGGCGAGACTTTGTATGACCATCTGTCGGTGTACTGGGGACACCACGGACGCAGACTGTGCACCCCATGACGTCGAGCTTGGCGCGGATCCTCAGAACACGCCAGCATCCCTCCTCTGCCGCCGACGATACGCCTGCTTCCAGCAATAAGCCGAACCGCTTGCAAGGTATACGGTCCGGTGTCAAAACTCTGGCGACGCAGGAAAAGACGTGTTGAATATGCCCATCACATGGTAACGGTGCAACCTGCCTGCATCAGGATATACGTGAAGTCTCGCCTCGGAACACAATAGATAGATAGATAGATGGATAGAAGAAAAAGACCACAAGATGCCACATCGTAAACCAGTCTCCATCCCTTTCCCAGTCGTTCACGTATTCCGTGTTGCTTCTCGCCCAACACGACCCTCCCCCGCCGCCGCCCCACCCTTTGCTTGACAAACTCACCCCTCATCTTCCCGCTCCCCCACGTCATTTCTCAGCCCCACTTGCTCATCAACCAAACCGAAGTCCTCTTTCCCGCCGATTGACCTACCGCCCTGAGTAGTTGGGAGCCTATATATACTTTTCTGCTGGCGAAATTTCCATAACTTGACAACGAAACAGCCCGGTTGGCACAATTGGTTAGCGCGTGAGACTTTTAATCTCAAGGCTGAGGGTTCGAGTCCCTCATCGGGCGACCAAGTTTTTGAGTTTTTTATTTATTTTTGCGCCGGGGTAGCGATAGAATTCTCTCGAGAATGAATCGGGACTATACAAGTGTCCGTTGGAATTGTCGACAATGGCATGTCTATCCTTTGAATGGTTCATCTGTATCTACCTATATGCGATCGAATGTGGTTTTTTTTTTTGCAACAACTTCCTCCGCGCCACGGATTATGAATCACTCAATCTGTATCCACACCTACCCGTCCAGCTACCAGCGCGATCAATGCTGCGCCAACCCCCGACCCATCTTTCGCGATACCGATCCTGACCTTCTTCTCGCCCTGCTCACCAATACCCTCAATCTCCCGGAGCGCTTCTCGAATATGGTCTTCAAAGTTGGGGTAAAACTCAACTAGCGAACCGTCGACACCGATATCGATCATATCCTTGTCTTCAGAGTCGAAGTCCCCTCGCGGTGGGTCGACACCTTCCTTCTTCTCTGTGGTTGCGGTACCCTTGGACGAGTCCAGACGCCCGGTCTCGATGATGATGGCGGCAATGGCGACGGCGGATAGACGAGCAGCACGCTTTCCGATCGCAGCAGCGATGGCGCGCACGGCCTCTGCATCTTCGGCGCTGACGGCGCTGATACCATAGTCCTTGTCCAGTGCCTGGCGCACCATCCTGTATCCGGCGCTGCTGTCGCCGGCGCAGATGCTCAGGAAGCTGGTATCAATGCCCCACTGCTTCCATATGGGCGAGGAGTCGTGGATCTGCGTGGTGCTGTGAACATCGTTCTGAGCCGAGTTCTCGTCCCGGAAGAGAGGGAAGGCGGGGTCCTTGAGGAGGCCGACGATGGCGAGGCGCAGAATCTCGCCGAGGAACATGCCGGATACGCGCTTCTCGAACATTTGGATGCCGGGGTTCACGGACCTTTGGTCGAGCTCCGTGTCATACGGGGTATTGGGGAGTGTGCGGAGGGAGTTGTCGAAGGAACCCCATTCGGTATTGACAATCATCTCGCCGGTCGATTTGTCGTAGTCGCCGCCGTCCTCCTTCCGGGTGAGCTTGGTGACCTTGTCCAGCTTTTCCACATAGGCGCCGTTGGTTCCTGTGCCGAAGATGGCACCGAGAAGGGTACCGGTTTTGCCGGGGGATGTGTACGAGCGCGCCATCAGCGTCCCCACCGTGTCGTTGACCAGCGCCGCAACGCGGACCGGCAGGTGCAGCTCGTCAATCTCCTTTTGCAGAAGAGCGCACACGTCCTGGCCCACCGTCTCCTGAATGTCAAACCCCTTGGTCCACCGCATGAGCAACCCCTTGTTGATGCCAATCTGGTTCACGGGGAACGAAAAGGTGAAGCCCAGGTTGAAGACCTCCTCCTCCTTGATCTTGTCGCCGGTCTGGCGGCGCTTGATGTGGCCCGCGTAGTGTTCCCCATGGTGTGTCTTCAGGAACTCCTCGATCTGCCTCGCGAGGAACGAGAACAGCTCCTTGGAGGTCTTGGCGACCATGAGCTCGCGCGGGATGGCGACCTTGCTCTGGGTGAGCGAGAAGGTGGTGTTGCCATGCAATTGGATGGAGCAGACGCGGAAGTTGGTGCCGCCGAGGTCGACGGCCATGTAGAGGCCCTGTCACGTGTCAGCGGCGCCATCGACGCTGACGGATGTGGACGGCGAGGGTGAAGTTGTGGTCTGCAACGCACCTTCTCGGTGCCGTTCGGGACGGCTGTGACGTAGGTCGGGATCTGGCTCAGTTCGGTTCCTTCCTTCTGCAGCCCCTCATCTGTCCACAGTCAGCCCTCGGCTGCCAATGGCCGTGTTTGCAGTCCCCGGCGTACCCATCTGCCGTATGAACTCCCTGACGGCCTTGTTGACGGCATCGGTGCCGAATTCAAACTCGGCGGCGACGCGCTTGGCCTGCTCTGCGAGGGCCATGCTGCGCTTCGTGTCGGTGTTGAAGGTGCCTTTGACGTCGACCTTCGGGGCAGGTCTGGGGCACACGGGCGGGTCTTTGCGGAAGAGCGACTCGCGGAGGGACACGGCGGGCGTGTTCGAGAGGGTGACTTGCTTGGAGGAGCCAAAGCGCAAGAATTCGTTCGGCAGATGCGGGGCAAGAAGCTGAAGGGCCAGGACTAGCACGAGGACAAGGACGCTGAGAACCTTGAGGTGGGGTGAGCGAACGAGGACAGGGACGGGTTGGGCTGCTGGAGGGCTGCCGTCACGGTCACGGTCACGGTCACGGTCACGGTCACGGTTACGCTGGGCGGCGGCAGCCTCTCTGCTTGGGCTGCCATCGTCGAGCATGGGAGCTCGTAGTCGAGGGCTGGGAGCCCCGATCTGGCAGGCGGGGTCGCACCGAGGGGCGGCGCTATACCGTGGGCTCTATGGATGGAGGGGGGGCTTCCGGACGAGAATAGCGGCGATGTATGCACGCGTACAACTACAGCTGCAAGCAAGCCTGGCGTGCGTCGCGCGCCACTGATTGCTTTTGTCTTTAATTGGGGCCGCCTGTTGGAAGAATCAGGAGACACTTAGCGCCGCCGGAAAGGCAATTGAGACGAACCGGAGGAGCACTGACATGGCCTCCTGGGATATCCATTGTGACTGAGACGGAGATTTTCCCCACCATGATTCAGATTCAGGTTCCGATTCCGATTCAGATTCGGATTCGGGTTTGGACATGTGCAGGCATCAGGCCCTGTCAGCTGCCGCGAACTGCTGCGTCGGCGGCTAGACCTCCCCGGAATCTGGTCGAGCTACACATCCCTCGAGTCAGCCGAACCTCAGAGAAAGAACGCTCTGAATTCCTGCTATGTATGTTCGCTACAAATTGCGCTCGCTTGCTTGGGCCACCACCACACTCTTCGAGTTCAATCGCTTTTATCCCCTCCACGCTGTCCCCCCAATACATAGTACACGCGCCGTCTCACCAACCACGGGCACGAATCACATGCATGCCAAACAACCAAAAGACATGTGCTTCTATCAAACCCTAACCGGAGAAAAACAAAACCCAAAACCTGCTGGGCAGCCCATGCAAGGAAAATGATTAGCGGGCGCCCAGTCCGAAGGAAACAAGACGTCGCCGATACAACGTCTACTGTATATGTACGGTAAAACAAAAGGAAACCTCAACGAAAGACCTCGCGCCAAGGTCGGCCTGTATACGTGCAAGGTGCCATCCCGGCACCCTTCTAATGTTCCTCATTAATTACTCTTGGCCCGAACCGGCCCCTGCCCTGTTATTTCGTGAAAACCCCGCCCCCGATGAACCCGAGCGCGCGATACCAAAGTCCGGTGAGCAGTTGGTTGCCAAAAGTCACCTCGCACTCCCCCTCGGTGGGAGTGCCCGCCAACTTCAGCCGTTGAACTGTAAATTCGTATACCGGAAGTGAAGGAGAGTGGAAAAGCCGATGATGATGATGATGATGATGTGAATAGTCGCCGTCAAGAACAGTAGTGAAAACCAAGTCAGACATGTGTGTGGCGGGGGACCGCCAATTTCAAATCAGGAAATGATTTTGTCAATGTGTCACCGAATCGATAACCCTGGTTGGATGCAAACTCCCAAGATACTCCAAGTCGAATGCCGCAAATGCGATATGGAACAGATCTGTTTTACCGGACGCCCAGCGGGGGACGGGGCCCGAAGCTACTCTGGCTGGACGCAGCAGAGTTCTCCGAATCTAAGCGTGTGCTATCACCACTGCCCGCGCTAGCAGAAGCGCTTCCAGTCAGACTGCGTACTTGGGGTCTATTATTCTTGGGTGGGTAAAGGTTGCTCACCCCAGCGTGTTGCTCCACTTGTTGCGGTGCAACGGCGTTGCCGTGTCCAGGAGGATGCCTTGGGACCGGCTGTCGCATCCCCGGCGGCGATGGACGACCGTTTGGCTGCATTCCGTTGACAGCATAGCCGTTCGGTGGCATGCCGTTCATCGGATAGCCATTGGGCGGAGAAGGGCGTCCTACGGGTCGTGGGCCGGGACTTAGGGGGTTGCCAGGTGACTGGCTGGTGCGACGATTCATCGGAGGGTAAGCACCGCCCTGAAGCTCGTCGAGTCGAGCCGCCGTCAGCGAATTGGCTCGCGACTGGGCGCCCATAGTGCCCCGGTCCACGTCGCCATATCGGTTAGAAGAGTATCCCATCAGAGGGTTGTTCATGATCGAGTCGTGCAGACCGGGAACATTAGCCATCATCCGCGTGCTGGTTCGATTCTTATTCGCCCCAGGGCGGGAGAAGGGGTTCCTGGAACGGCTGGTCGGAGGGCCCCCGGCTGCCATTTCAGGGTTCTTTCGGATCTGGCTGGCACTGGGCGCCTTGCGGTTACGACGGGAAGTGACGCTCATCATGTCAAAATTGTCAGCGTCCACACCTGGACCTGTTCCATGCGAAGCCATGGCATCAAAAAAGTCACCGTCGTCATCATCTTCATCGAACCCGCCCATGTGCGACGAAGGGGGAGGTGGACCGCGACGTACTCCGCGGCGCATATTGAGCTCCTGTTCCCTCAGCTGGAGCTCCTTCTGCCGTAGCATGAGCTCCCTCTCGCGGAGAGTCAGATCACTATTGGAGACGGGTCCATTTTCGTAACCGGCATTCGGTGCAGCTCCGTCATCGACCATGTTGTCGTAGAGCATCAGGTGGCTAAACTCTTCCAGATCGTTTCCTTCAAACGAGGGTCTCTGCTGGCCGTTGGCTCCTCCATTCATTTGTCTCGGGGGATATCCATTCATGGGCCCAGGGGGCGGACCACGACGCATCATCGATGGAGGCACTCCGTTCATGGAAGGCGCTCGGCTTCCCGGTCGTCCTCCCTTCATCATGCCGTTGCCATTCATCATCGGCCCAGGTCCTGGTGGCCCGCGCGGTAGAGGTGCCGACGAGAGTCTTGGGGGTGGTGGTGGTTGCGCACCGTTTTGAGGCGAAGGAGTTGCCGATGCAACAGGCCTATTTCGATTGACAATGTTGATGTGGTGGAGTGCAGCGTACAGGGTTTCGATGCGAGGGACAACGACATTGACTTCATGTGCGAGCTTCAAAGGCGACCCCAAGTATGTTTCGATCTCCATTGGACGCTTCGCCTCAAAGTCCAGGTACATGGTACTGTTGTTGTCTTGTGGCTGCACCATCTTTTGCACCGTGGTTTCCCGATAGTCGGGCGGGAACGTGCAACCCTGGGCCGTGGCAAGTGTAATGAGTTCATCCAGTACACCGGTAATAAGCGGTCTGACGCCGACTTTTTCGAGCAGCTCTGCGTGGTTGGGCGTCTCAAAGAGAACGCTGGCAGGGTGAAAAGCGATTGGGCTAGACCGAGTCAACAAAGATGGAGGTAATGGGAAGGTGGATGACATACCCGATCATGCGCTCGTACTGCTGTTGCCGAATGTTGGGTGACACCTTGCTGTCGACCTGACCAGAGCTCAACGTCATGGAAAGCGCCTCTGCCATATCCGATTGGATCTGCGGGGGGATCGCAGAGTTTCTGTTGGCGGGGCCAACCCAGATGTCGGTTGCGCCTTTGTGTTCAAACTCGCTCGCTCCGAGTTGGGCAATCTCCGCGCCAGAGACCAGCGACAAGACCACGTTGGTCGGAAACCGTTGCTCTAGATATGATTCCACTCCTAGACTGTGTGTAGTGTTCATAAGGATGCAGGTGTGCTGGGGCGACACGACGGATTCGATGATGTTGGCAATGTCGTAAACGTCCGGGAGGGCTTTGACGCATAGGAGGACGTAGTCGAATGGCTGCTTGGAAGAATGGGCGGCATCTTCGGGCGTGCGTACAACTGCGGGTGTGAGTAAAGCGTTCGGCTGCGGCCAGCGCGGGGAGCCTACCAGAGTGGGGTTTAAAGCGCTCGTTGCCGTACAGGGCAGATCTGGGAATCTGTGAGCGGTTGAGTCGAGGCATTGGCCAGGTGCGACCTACTTGAAAGATATGCCGTACTGGGCAACGGTATCGAAGCCCGACTTCCACACCAGGGTGACGTCGCAGGCATTGGTCGCCTGGAGCCGCCAAGAGAGGAAGGCCGAGACAGCGTTGCCGCCAACTGTGCACTGGTCAGTATGCATTCGTGGGTCTCGGTTTGGGGGTCTGGCGAAAGCCACACGGGATGCTCGCACGCCTCGTCACAAGCCAGACGGAGGGTGCGGAGCAGCGCCCATGGCGGCGGCGACAGGGCTCGACGCACCTGACAAAATACGAAGCCTGGGGACAGCGGGAGCCATGGTTGGCGATGCTCGAGGCTGTGGTGTATCGGCGGGGTCAGGTGCTGGGGCGGGAGAGAGCCAAAAAGTTGGCGGGAGGCCGCGAACCCAGAGCAGGCGCGGAGGATGGGCGGGATAGGCGGGATAGGCGGACGATGGCGGACGAAGGTAATTAGCGATTAAGGTGTGTTATCGGGAACGAGCGTGGTCGTGGGGTGGTCGAACTACTCCTCTTCACTCGCCGTGCATTACGCGATAAAAGAGAGTGGGTGAGAGGCAGACGATGGCGGAGGGTGGTGCAGGTGTCGTCGGTGTGTTTGGGCGGTCGGAAATGCGGTGGGTAGGCGCTGCGGCAGGGCAGGACAGCACAGCACAACACAGCACAGCACACACAGTGACGGTCTGACGGCTTGGCTGGCGAATCGCGGGTGCCTGGGGAAAGCGAGCGACGGCAGCAGCGAACGACAGGGACGGCAACGGGAACGCAGAGACGAGATGGGAGAGTGGGAGAGCGGGAGAGTGGGAGAGGCAGAGGCAGAGGCAGAAGCAGGCGCGGGTGGCGGCGGAGGAGGTTGTATTGAGCAGGGCACTGGCACCGGCACTGGGCAGGCGAGGCGGGCGGGCAGGCAGGCGGACAGGCACGCACAGAGAGAGCGAGAGAGAGAGAGTGCCGGCGGACGGGGAGCCTGCTATCGACAGGCCTGGACACTGGTTGCTTGCTTGCTGGCTGGCTGGCTGGCTAGGGGCCAAGGGTGAACAGGCAGTATTATAGTATGGGAGCTATCGACGCTTATCCTACCCTCCTAGCCCGTGTGCGTCATGGGTTATGCATCCGTTTGCGCCGCTGGCTGCACCGTACAATGGCCATACCACACAAATCACCAGGCGCCTACATATACACACCCGTTGCCATACTTCTGCTCCGTCGCCCTTATCGTGGTCTCCTGGCTGTCCCCAGCATCCGCCATCTGCCACATGTATTGGATACAGGCCCCTACGCCATCAGGAATCCTCCGAAGACCAAAAACATGCTATCCCCCAAGAAAACCCTGCTTCGACTTGCGCGGCCAGCCGCCGTCTCTCCCCTCACCACCTGTCCACCCGCGTAGCGCGCCCGCCCTCGCGTCCGTGTCCATGTAGTCTACATCGAAGGAAACGGGGCTTCTGTATCGCAAACTCGGCGGTTTCAACCTTGGAACCATCTGCTGCACGCCCTCATCCTCCTGAACCACCACCACCCATCCGTGCGTCCGCACCCAACAACTCCACGCCGACCAATCAACTGGCAACGGCTGTGCAGCTCGCATCCATCCTGACTGACGTTGAGTTCCGACGTGGATGCATGGATTCATGGATTCGCGGACCTTGTGCCAAGACTGCATGTGGCGCGACGCCGTATTCAGTCATTGTCCATTCCGTCCCAACGGCGGCCTACCACAATATCGTATCCCACGGCGTGGATCCGTTTCCCGGAGGCCTGCGCTGAATCGTGAAGATCGATCGCTGATAGACACATACATGCATGCATACATAAACATATACACGGTGGTGCGATATTCTCGGTCAGCGGTTCGGAAAACCCCCGAGCCCCTTTTCCCA
Organism: Corynespora olivacea; assembly: GCA_019202945.1. Classification (NCBI taxonomy): domain Eukaryota; kingdom Fungi; phylum Ascomycota; class Dothideomycetes; order Pleosporales; family Corynesporascaceae; genus Corynespora; species Corynespora olivacea. Next base: position 24,755 of record JAGQEM010000227.1, read on the forward strand.
GAAAAACAAGAATCGAATACGTCTGACAGCGGGAGCTCTACACCGCGCCGACGACACGTCAGTCCTAATCCATCGCAAAAACAATCAGTCTGAGCCGGAGCCTCACCGCAACACAGCGTCGGGTCGGGTTTGTCCAACGCACGGCAGGCCCGAGGCGCAGACGTAGTCTGAGGTTGAGCGCCTATCATACCGTTCAATAATAATAGCACCCAGTTATGAGCGACTGCAATTTGCCCTCATCCCGCATCCCGCATTTTCGTCATTAGCACTGCCCGACGATCCTTCATGAACCCTTCCATCTTCCCACTGGATACTTGTGCACAACCGTATCTCATACGGTGTTGAGTCGCTGCACCGGGCGAAGCTCTACGTTAGCAACCCTTCGTGACTCAGCACCATCGCGATCGTGACGTTTCACACTTCTGATTGGGTTGCCCCCACACCCCGTCCCTTTTGCCACACGGACCATCTAATCTATCCTCACTCGAAGATCATCCACTGCCCGAAGGACGCGGTGAACCTCAAAAGCGAACCGGCTAATCGACCTCCATCCAGGAACAACATGCCTTGCTTATCGCCCGGTATCTCCGCCTTCCGAACAGACGGACATGGATGCAAGCTAGGGGTGACAGCGGAATCGGGAAAACGCTGGTTCCGCACATTCTCACAGTTCCATGGATACCGCTTATAACCTCACTGCTCCTCGCAAAGCCATCGTACTTCCGTTCTGGGACAACCGTCCTCCTCGAAGAGACGCGGCAACATGGGCATCCTTTTTCACAAAACTCGGTGACAGCCAGATGGTTCCTGGATTCGATATAGCTTCCGGTTAAGCGTCAGGGACATGCCCTAGAACACTGTTCATGATCTAGCGTGGGAAAATCCCAAAGCACGTCCCTTTGATTTGGGCATCGACAATGTGGACTCCATGAAGCCACACGGGTCCTGTATCCGTGGTAAGCAGTCTTCAATGACGCAGTCCGTCTCTTGGTAGGTGCGCGAACTATTGAACCACAGCCAACACGAACGCTTCCCCCTCCAGACATGTCCCAAGATCACCACGGCACGCCGCTCGGAAACTAAACATCACTAAAAACCCATCAAAACAAAATTCGCCTCCCTCCTGTAGAGTACATGTCCGATATTCCCTGCAAGTCAGCCAATCGTGAATCAATATGAGCGACGTATGGCTTTTCTCGCTAACCGCTCTCAAAGTGCTTCCCCTGCATCTTGTCCCATCCTAGCCTCAACATCACTCAAGCGAGCCAAAGCCATTCCTGTTCCTGAACGTGGCGTCTCGCCATTCCAGCGGGGCCGCGAAATTCGAAGAGTCGTTTTGCGTGCGCGCTCTGCCGGCACTCGATGCCGAAGGTCCTCCCTTAGTTACCCGCACATCGCATCCCTTCAACACCACCATGCAACAATGGTAGCGCGCACATCTGGATATTCACACCCATAGCAACAGTCCTGTCAACACGAGACGCGAGCACCAGGAATCGCCCCCACATCATCCCCCATGGCGTCATCCCCCTCGCAGAAAAAACTCTACCATGTTTTGATTCTCACCGCTTCTCACCTCGCAACTTCGGATAAAACCTGTAATCCTTACCCATGGCTGTTATGAATGTATCATGTACACACACATATGTACATGTACGTCATCCACATCATAGCTCTACCTCGTATCTGATCCGCCATCTCATTTGGCCATCGATCACCACCCCGATAGGCCATACCGAACGCGACATTTTTTGATTCTAAATCTTACTTGCATGCATCTGCCATCTCGCCACCGCATGTTTCCCCTTTGCCGTTCCGATTCCCCCACCTTTGCCGGTCTGTTGGCCGTGCCGTTTCTGCAGAGGCGCCTACACCATGTCACGTCATTGGCAGAAGGGTCTGTTCTCTGTTCTGTGTCGGCAGAATGAATACTTTCCAACTCACTGGCGTACGCAGGTAGATAGTAGACGCAGCACCGAAGCGAAATTTCGGTTACTTTTTCCAACCATTCCTTTCGCCCCCGCATATTATGACCAAATATCACATCCAAGACAGGCATACTGCCAACACTTCCAACTTCTGCTTACCACGCATAGCTAAAGCCTTGGCGTGCGACCCTTCAAATAGCACCACTCGATATGCTCATATAGCACGGTTTACACATAGTAATACTGGGACATGATCACCTCGGGCGCGTTAAGGCGCCGAGGTTGCATCGCCGCTTGTCAGAGGCTCAAGTGAATTTCGTCGCCCTCCTTCAAGCCGAACGGAACGAAACCACATCGCTCATCAGAAGAAGCATTGTATCCGTTCCAAACATCCATATCAATTGACCGCTAGACTGAGCGGCGACACAATTTAGAGTCTATGCGTGGTCATACCAGCCTCGTTTTCTAAAATACATGAACTACCATGACCCGCTCCGAACCAAACCTCCGACGCCAAGCTGAGTTTTTCCATGAAAGACGAGTTGGGTTCTCACACCACAACGTGTCAAAGTATCAATCTCGACAAATAATGACCACGCTACAAAGTTCCGTTCTTCTCCACCACACAGCCCTTAATTGTCCATGTAGGTCGAAGCATCGATGCCGTCCTCGGGAAATTCACTAAAGCGCGTCAGCGTTGGCACAGGAAGAATAGAATGAGTGTACTTACGGAAGGGAAACCTGGAAGCGTTCCTCGATTGACTTGAGAACCGCCTTGTCGTCATCACTGCTGACGAAGGAGATACTGAGACCCTTGGTACCAAAACGGCCAGCACGGCCGACACGGTGCAGATACGCATCGGCCTTGTCGGGCATATCGTAGTTGATGGCAACGTTGATGCGCTCCACATCGATACCACGTCCAAAGATATCGGTAGACACACAGATGCGCGTCTGGAAATCCTTGAAATCCTTGTATCGCTTGATACGCTCCTCTTGGGGGATACCGGAATGCACGGCAGTGCTAGGGAAGTTGCACTCGCGCAGGAGCTTGTCGAGCTCGGTACACCGAAGAGTGGATCGCACGAAGATGATGACTTGGTTGAACTCGAGCGAGTCCAGCAGATCGTTCAGCTTGCGGTTCTTCTCGCGCTCATCGAGCTGCACGAAGTACTGCTGGAGGCCGTGCAACGTGAGCTTCTTCTCATCATCAACATAAATCTCAAGCGGGTTCTGCATGAACTTCTTGCAGATCAAGCGCACGTCCTTGGCAAGAGTGGCCGAAAACATCATGACCTGCTTATGGGCTGGTGTAGCTCGGAAGATGGACTGTACGTCGTTGCGCATATCTAACACCATGATCAGCTCGACATCTGGATATGCCGGGAACGATACTGACCTGGCTGGTCCAACATCTTGTCGCACTCATCGAGAACAAAGTGCTTCAAGCTGGCGAGTCGGAGCTTCTTGTCGCGAACAAGGGCGTGGATACGACCAGGCGTGCCGACGATGATGTGCGGGTGCGTGTCCTTGTTGGCGAGAAGCTCCACGTCCTTCTGGACCGGTGTTCCGCCGTAAAAAACACCGACCTTCACATCGGGCAAGAACTTGGCAAATCGGTTGTACTCGTTTTTGATCTGGAATGCCAGTTCACGAGTGTGGCACATAACCAGAATGGTGGCAACGCCCGGCTCAGGCTTCTCGTCCATCTGCTGGAGGGTGGCCAGAACGAAGACCGCCGTCTTTCCAAGACCAGACTTGGCCTGGCACAGGACATCATTGCCGAGAATGGCCTGGGGGATGGTAACTTGCTGGACTGTGGGGAAAATAGATGTCAGAAGGAGTTCTCAAGCGGTCGAAACGAAGCGGTAGGGAAAGCGTCCGTCCATCTGCCAGTATGGTCGACCATAACAAGCAGCATAATCCGACTCTTGTCCATCTTCGCCTATGGCTCTGCAGCCTTCTTTAATCGCATATATGTCTTCCTGAGCAAGATGATCCTCCAACACATGACGGCGCGTTGCCGAAGAACAGCAGCGTACAAGCCGTGACAAAGGCAGCGCTCAACAGCACCCGTGATCGGTATTACGCCGTAGCCCGGCTAGATCGGGCTACGCCCAGAGCCGAAATGCTTGCGTGCGCGATGGATATACCGTTGACAGAGACGGGACTCGCTCCGTTGGGTGGATGGACGGACGCTTGTGTGTAGGTGGAAGGCTGAGGGGGAAACAATAGTTAGACTAACCCTCGGAAGGATGTTCGAAGCCACAGTCCGTGATCGCCCTCACGAGCTCGTCCTTGAGAAGGAAGTCGCGGAAACCGGTCGAGTGGATGCCGACATAGCTGCCCTTCTTATCGCCCCCCGCTTCTCCCGCAGTGAGACCACCGGTAGCCGCGACTGCGCTGCCGTTGGCGGGCGCCTCATTCTGGAGCTCCTCGTCGGAGTAGTCGATGAGATCCTCTTCGTGAGACATGGCGAACTAGAAGTGGGCGGTGTAGTTGATGGGAGTGGCGGAAGTGGAGGAAATGGACGAGTGTCGCGGTGAAGGTCGTCCGCGAGGCTGCCAAACAAATGGGCTGCGGCTGTGGGTCGGCTGTTGATTTGGGGGGCGCAAAGTGTGTAAATAGGATTGACCAGTCTTCGCAGGAGAGCGCGCGTTGGGAAATGTACGTGTGGTGGGGGAGCAAGTCAGAGCCCTGGAGAGTGAGAAGAAGACTGGGGAGGGCGCAGCAAGTGAGTGGGAAAAGCCGGTCTGGGCGCCGCCAAGACACGCTAACCGTAGGCAGACGTGCGATCTGTGCGCACACTTCTGATTCAGCCTGGGAACAGCAGCAGTGAACAACCAATTCCGCTACGAGTCGCCGTCATCTGTACGGCATGGCCAAAGACAAACAGTCCAAGACCAAGGGCGTCCCCAACAAGCATCTCCACGCCCGGACCACGTTTCTGTATCAAGCCGCCACCTACCTGACCCTGCAAACCAGTGCCTCCAAACCTGCGGCATCCGATGTCGAGAGAGACATCTCTCCAAAGGGCCAGATTTCCTCTCCAGGATGCTCCGGACTCGCCTTGCATCTTGGATCGGACCTGCACTCGGTCTCGCGCAAAGGCCAAATTAGACTCAACATGGACCTGAAGCGGAATATTTGCAAAAGCTGCAACGCTTGTCTTATTCCTGGCCGTACGGCAATCCACGAAATCGAAAACCACAGCAAAAGCGCTAGGAAGCCATGGGCTGATGTGCTGGTCGTGCAATGTACCCTTTGCGGTAGCAAAAAGCGCTTTCCCGTTGGGGCGAAGAGACAGTCAAAGAAGGCGCAACGGGGGCCCAAGGGCCTCCCAAGAGAAAACGATGTAAATCCTTCAACGGCCTCCGCAGCTCAGACAGCTAAAGGCCGTACCTCTTTGTTGGGCGAATGAAGCATCGTTCCTTCAACCCTTCAAAGTCACGCCGTCGACAGGGTCGAGGACGTTTGGGGGAGGGTAGCTCATGTTCAATACTCTGGGTGAACAACTTTATTGGTAGCCACAGGATTGGTTCAAAGGCCTAGTGACGCTTCTCTGAGCTCAAAATTGGGCAGGTTGTGACAAAGTTCTGACGTGTGACTGTACATGTACTTCTCTTGGGGTCTTGTGGCAAGACTTGGTCTAGGCAACACAGCAATGAATCGCCAAATACGAAGAAAGCAAAATCCGCGTCTTTCAGCTTTACCTCGGTCCAACAACCCAAAACTAGCATACTCCCCAACGGCTAGCTGTGGGAACGCGTGATTTCAGGGTGCAGATTGGGGAGGCCCGGAATAATGGATAGCAGCTACAATCTTGTTCAATGCCAAAATAGGTATACTACAAAGAGAAACTGTTTCAACACATCGCTTCACGGTGTCCTACCGTGTGCATGTACATCTCGAATACCGCACCCAATTTTGTACGAGAAAGAGTGCATTTTCCATCGGATATCTCGACGCGTGGCACCAGCTAAGGAGACCCTTCGTTGAAACAAGTCGACGTGCAGAAATGCTCTCATATCGATAACCCATCTTCATCCGATACCTCCAAATTCCCGCTCACGGCGCCATAGACTCGCACCGGTACCTGCACTTCAAAGCTCTCTGCCGGTAGTCGTTCGGCTGCAGCCAACATGATGCCCCTATCATCACTTCCTATTTCTTCGAGTAGTTCATCCCAATACACACCTCCCTCGTCTTCATGTGTAAGTCTGGGAGTGATGAACTCCACCCTCAACTTCCATTCGAGATTTACACCGCTGGTGTAGAACTCGGGTGTGGCGTTTGGTGGTATCGTGGGTGAAAAGGCCAGCCTCTGTGCGAACAAAGCGTTCTCGGAGAACGAGGCGTGCACTTTTCGCGTGACGCGGTAAATCGAGGCGTTCGATCGTAATGCTATCGCTGGGTCCACTTTCTCTGAAGTCTCTAGCGAGACGTGGACAGAGTAGCAGGGTATATCCGAGTTGGTGAAATCGATCACGGCGGACATGGTCTCGCCTAATCTGTACGCAGGGCGTCCAAGCATGATGACGGCAACCCGACGACCACTGCGAGCGATTTCGAATCGATTGGCGCTTTGGTTTGAAGCGCTCGTCAGGTTGCTGCGAAGAATGGCAAAATCGATCGCCTCTTTCATGCTGTGTGGTTCTTCGAACATCGGAGATCGCCCCGGTATGGCTTCGGTGGGGGATAGCAGACCCATGCTCGAGTTCTGCCGGGGTCTGTCCAAGAGGTTGTCGACATACTCAGCAAAATCGTTGAAGCCTGGTATGTCCGTCGTCGGCTTTAGCGCCCCCTTCTTTTGGGGTGAACCATTCGCAGTACTTGCTTCCGAGTCGATGCTCGAGGTTCTTGCTTGATCTCGGAGGATAATGTAAGGGGACATCAAGTCATGCCCAAGAATTTCACCTCTACCTATTTTGTGTGAGTTGACCGGGTGGTCTCGTTGAAATTGCGAGCTGGACATACTGTTGACGCTACCAAATACCCGAAACGGCACGTCCACATGCTTGACCTGTTGGTCTCTAAAGGATGTCGGCCGTTGGGTGCCAATCGTTAGATGATAAGAAGCTTTGATCGACCGTCCTTTATGCGTTGGAGGTAGACCACGTGGCAGTGTGTAACTATAGGTGTAGCTGCGACTCTCTCCGGGAGCCAGTTGAAGGTCGACAAACAAGATGGACTGTGGTGTAGTGATCAAAGGCACTGCTTTGGAGCTGGCAATGCCTCTCATCTCGCGTATGCTCGACGGCTCCGACGAACCAAGAAGGCCGCCTATAGACTCCCCAATATTTGACCATCCTAATGCGCCAAACAAGCCGCTTTCGCGCTTCGTCCGTTCTACCCCGACAACACCGCCTCCACCCTGACCACTCATGACTCCTTTCCGCTTGACCTCTTCGAAAGGTGCCTGGTTGATCAGAGATCCATCCAATACGAACGACCCCATGACCTGAGCATAACCCATCATGAGCGCCTCAGGATGTTTGCGCTGGTTGGGTGGTGCCAATTGGGAGGACTGTCTCTGATGCATTACCCTCGGGAGCAGTCGCGCTCTCGGTTGCGCTACATATTCGGATGTCATCGTCTCGTTGGAATTGTTGCTCATGGAATAGAACTCTCCGCTACTCCTAGGTGTACCGTGCATGCTGGAACCGGACAGTATTCGAGCTACGGGGGAGAGTGTTTCCGCGCTAGGCTTCAGTGAGACTTCGTCCGGCAGACGTGGAGAGGCTTCCTGCACTTGTGTACGTATCGGTAGGACAGTCGCCTTTTGGTCGTCCTGTGAAAGGTCGGGCGAAGGATCGTTCGGCGGCGGCGCTGCGGGGAACTTGAAGGGTTGGGCTAGGGAAGCCGATCCTTTTCGAGAAGGACCTGAAAACGCAGGAGTATTGGGTGCTGTCGAATTGGCCGACGGCCTTCGGGACGGCCGTGTGGGGAGAGGGTATTCGTTGGAGCGTTCGGTTATGATGGGGGGGGAAGAGACTCCGCCTGCGTGAGGAGAATGCTGTGTCGAGGATCGCTGACCTGGAGAGCCGACTGAAGCATGATCAGCAACTATCTTGAGGCGGACAAGGTGATGGTACCTGAGAGCGGACTCGGTCTACCCGGGATGGCCTGCAGACTGGCGGACCTGCCATGGCCTCGCACTGGCCGTCGCGGCGAGGCTCTGTCATGGCTGACCTCTGTAGCTGCATCCGTGCCTAGTGATATGATTGATAGTGACCTCCCATGGGCGTGCTTGCTCTTTTCGGGGGTTGCGCTTCCATTGTTGAATGCTCCGCCCGGTAAGACCGGCGATCGGCGGTCGGCGGTCGAGGATGGCGTGTACAGTGATTGTGCCGGCCGGTGCCCGCGCAGATGGGGCTGAGGGCCTTGGGATATGAGGGAGGAATTGCGTGATATGGAGGGTCGAGTCGAGGAGTGAACGGGGGGTAGTTTGCGCTGCCGTTCCCCGCCCGGCGCAAAGCCATTGATCTTTCGAATTGGCGACCGGTCGCTGCCTTCGGGGAGGGCGATGTTTTTGAATGTTATCGTGCACTCGACGTCTTCGCCGGCGAACACGGTGGGGTTCTTCCATTGCACGAACACGCGAATGTTCGAGGACATGGTAGGGAGCGTGGCCGGGGACGCGGGCTGCTAATCGGCGGGCAGCTCATGGGCGTTGTCGGGCCGGCGACATGACGACAGTCGGACACCAACTGGGGGATGCCTTGGGCTTGAGTAGAGGGCTACAGCGAACGCGAGAGTGCTGTGAGCACAGTGAGGGCGGTCCGTTATGCACCATCTCGGTGATGGAGGTAGGCCGCAACAGGCTAGCGTGTAATTGGCCGCTCGTTTCTGGCCCCATCTCCACGGACATCTGATCGATCAGCACAAGTCGATGGCAAATCTCGAAAGCGAGGCGGTCGTAAGCGTCCAGAGGGCTCAGTTGTGAGGATTAGACATGTTTCGAGAACTGGTATCGAGAGATGCAACCGTCCAACAGAACTTCGGTGATGGGAGACGGCTCATGCCAAATTGCGGGCCTCAACAGTCCTCCTCAGTAGGGGATGGGTTCCTGATGCTTAAATAGCGCGCGTGTAGCTGATATCGTATTCATCCGAACGTCTACGACTGACTGATGTCTCTGCTGCACGTGACACGGAAGAATTCACAGCAATTCTAGGGGACGAGGGCTGCAGAAGAATCTCTAAAGGATGCCCCGCCTGCCTGTCTGTCCCTGCTAGATAGAGGGACAGTATGCGGTACGTTGTGTTATTGCGCAGAATGTATTTTGGCTGGCTGCTGCGAGGCATCGGGTAGGCACAGGTAGCCAACAACGGCCAAAGTCGCAAAACGTTGGCAGCAACTGTTTCCTGATGAAGACCGAACCATTCGTGTGTTTCACCATACTCACGTGGCTCCGCTACGGTGTCGAACAGGTGCGGTGAAGAAATGAGGTTGAGCTTCGACCCCACGAGAATCGCCACCTCCACCGCAGCAGTTCGATCGGAAGGCGTATGCCGCCGCACTAAAGTGACAACGCATGTCACAGAAGACCACGATTCCGTTTCCCTGCATCTCATTCGCAAACCCGCACATGCTCGTGACGGCATGTTGAACAGCGGCTGGCTAGCCGTATAGGACGGAGACCGGCCATGGTGGTCACGGTGGAAGCTCCGTATCATTGTTCCCAACCAAGGATTATCCCACTCACTGTGACGTGTGTACCCGCGGGAAACCTTCCCAACCCATCATTATTTGCAAGCCATGCGTTCCCTCGGATGTCTACATCGCCATGAACTTTATATCTGGGCTGGGAGCGGAGCGGGGAAAAGATGCGATCGCCTTCAGCGCAGTCATCCTTCTGCCGCCGTCGCCGCGGAGGTAACACGGGAACAATCCACCGTCTTTGTTGCCTGAAGCTACCAACGCACAGCGTTAAATTCTCCGACACGTCTGTCGCTCGCCGCCGTGAAGCTGCTCTTGTATTTGAAACACGGTCGTCGAGTCGGTGAGGCGTGCGTTTTCTCACCGAACTCGAAATTGTCAGCAACGGCCAGCGGGACGTGTTCTTCCATCAGCACCCACGCGGGATCTGATCAGCAGCCGGCGTCCATGCACGCTCTGCCCGATGCGTTGCAAGAGGCAAGCCCTGGCCCCGGAGCGCGTTCCAGCATACGGGCGGGTAGACGAAACGTTGATTGCGGTATATGAAAAGGGCAGCCCACTTTCCCAGGGCAACACAGGCTGCTTGGACCGTCCTGTCCAGTCGTAAATTAGAGCCGGCCTGTAGGTGTGGTGCAACCACAATTCCTTGGATATGTGCTTTACGAGGTAAGGGCCGGCCGGCGCTTTAAGTAGAGACCCCGGCTGCTTGTTGCCGGTATCAGAACTCTGGAAGATCAGTGTTGGCTAAATCCAATAATACAAGCGCAACCATGTGAGACACTGGATTGTCGGTAAGCGTGGTGTGATGAGATGCGTCTCGGTCACGTTGGTGATAGGACGGATACGAGCATTGGTCGTGCAGACTTCAGCGGGAGGCTGACAGAAGCTTGTCCTGTGCATTCGAGCCTATTTGTAGCTGGTCGGTTTACACGACGCATGACTCGAGGTTTGGACGTTGAGTTCCTACCGCGGCAGATTGTTCCGCCTCCCAGTGTCAGCCTTGCCTCAAAGGAACGGTCGCTCGCTCTCAATGCGGCAGCTGGATGTCCTTGGAGAAGGATCATTAAGCTTCTCAGCGCCATGCAACCTTGGCGCCAAAATTACATAGTACTCTTCACAAGTTCCAGTCGAGCGCCTAGCGCAGGACCGGATATCCGTACATGATTTGCAGACACGCAGAAGGCGATGAACCATCATGTTCCAGCCTGATTCTCTCTCCTGTGAAGAGCAACGATGGCTTCGTTATCATGGCTTTCCCTGGTCGGCATTCCCGGTTTGTTTATGACGCGCAGGGCGGACGGCAGCCAAGTCACCTCACGTGGCGGCGGGCTGGTACTATGTACACCCCCACAGGGCAAAGGGCACACGAATCCGGGTGGTTAGCGGCGGTCTGGCTTGCTCGAAGGCGATAAGCGGAGGTTTGCAACAACAACCATGCACCTCATCAATCACGTCCGCTGCGGGATTGTATTATTACTGTACATGGTACAATCGGTAGGCAGTGCCAGCACCAGCGCCGGCGGCAGGGGTGCTTCGCGAAGGATGGTTTGGCCCGAGAAGGGCCAGGGGCCAGGAACGCCGCCCCAGACCGGGCTTTTGTGCCCACCAGGACGCAGGCTTGGCTGGATGCTTATGCGCCAAATCACCGGCCCTTGTCAGATTCGGCCCAGCTAGGATTGTCACCGCTTGCCGAGATGCGGGAGCGCGGAGAACTGCCACACTGCGTCACAAGCACGGACACGGCGCCGAGAAGCGCTAGACCGCCAACCATCGAGGGCTTAGCCCGCGTTTTGCGTTCTGCGTGTTGCGTGTTGCGTGGGTGGCCGGTAGGTGTGGAGAAGGGGCGCCGATCTACCACGGTGCAGTTCATCGTGTCCTCGCACGCCTCCCTTTTCTGTGCACGCTGCAGCTTGCTCGGGGGCGCATGCTCCGCAGACCAGGGCATTTTCGCTGCAGGCTGCCGTTTGGCTCTGCGCGCTTCCATTATTGTGCTCGGTGTCACGTCGCAGCAGGTCGCGGTGGGTGTGGAGGGACCCCCCTCTACACCCCCCTTAACGCGCCATCACATAAGCGGTCCCAGCCTCCGAATATCTCGAGCAGGCGGGTCCAGCGATCTGCCCCATCGAGTGGACCGCGACGTTCGTCCAGTCTCCAGTCTCTTCGCCAAACAATGAGAGCCCCCGCAGCTGGGCCACCATTGCTGGGAAAGGGACGGGTTGGAAATACCGACATGGACTTCTTTGTCCCCTCCATGCGCACATGCCGCGCGTGCTGCGGGAAGAGGCGAATGGTAGACGCTCTGATGGAGAGCAGGCTGTGATATCAACACTGTCAAAGTAGGTTTTCACCTGTCACGCCTTTGGCCGCTAGCCTGAGGTACCGCGGCGCCTCACTGTCGGTAGGGCTTCCCACCACGCCGTTTGAAACGAGCTGATGGATCCCGCCGGAGGAGAGCTTCGCCCAAACCGTTCTGTCGTAGGCTGGAAACGAGCAGAGGTTCCCTGCCATCCCGCGTCCTGCACGGCTGCGAGGGACTGTGAGGAGGACTCTTGCACTTGGGCGGCGCGAACGGCTCGCGTGCAGGCGGCGATGACGGTGGGGATGGGGATGGCGGTGGTGGTGGTGGTCATGGCAGGCGAGGAGGAGACGCCGCCCAGCTGTTGGAATGCTGGTCTCAGACAAGGGTACCGCCAAGGCGACCACGGATGCCGCAATCCATGCAGCCCGCTTTGGATCCCAGCTAGTGTCGCTCCGTGCGTGTGTCTGCTGCCGCTATGATTTCTGAGGTCTACTGTCGTGGGTTAGGGTTCTGAACTTCGAGCGTTGTGTCCGCCTTTGGCCTCCTCTGCTTCGTCTGCTGCTTTCCTTCGCTCCTTCGCTCCCTCCTCCTCTCCCGCGCAGTTGCACCGCACCCCAACTCTCCCTCTGCGCCTCCCCCCTTCCCCACCCCATCAGCCACGCGATTGTCATCACGGTCATCGTGACCACGGTCGCTCCTTGTTTCTTTTGATACCCACATTGCCGATATCTCGTGGTGGTGCCGAGCGCGCTGCTGTTGTTCGCCGCCGAACCCCCTCGGGCAATCTGGTAAGTCGAACCGACGCGTTGATGACCGCCCATGGTTGTCTTGGTCGCCTCGGTGATGGCATGTGCTGACCGTCCTTCGGATCAGCTGTACAAAATTCGTCGCTGAGCGTTTGTCGCCGTTTCGTCGCCCTTGACGTCTCGGCGCTCTCCACTCCTGCCACTGCTACCTACGCCTGCACACACACGAGACCCTCTCGGCAGACAAGATGGCAAGCCACCATCCGCACCATCAACAGGCGTCGCCGACCGCGACCATGCCGCCGCATCACGGCGGCGCTCCTCATCTGGGTCACCAGCAACCCAACGGCCATCCGCCGCAGATGAACCAGCCGAAAACACCGTCGCAATATCTCGCACAACTCACGGAGACGGTATGGAATCAAATTGGTACGTGCCTGACCATCGGCGACGGCTGCATTGCTGACGCGACCAGGTTCCTTGTCGGAGCAGATGCAGGACCTTGACGGCGCCTACCAGTGCTACGAACAGGCGCTGAAGTACAACTCGTGGTCGGTACCTGCTATGCAGGGTATCGCGTGCATTCTGCGCACCAAGGACCACTTCCCACAGGCGGTCGAGTATCTGCGCACCATCCTGAAGGTCGATCCGGCCAATGGTGAGGTCTGGGGAAGTCTGGGTATGTGTGCCGCCTTCTGCTCTTCGGCGGTGTGCTGATACGTGCGCAGGCCATTGCTACTTGATGATGGACGACCTGCAGCAGGCCTACTCCGCCTACCAGCAAGCGCTCTATCATTTGTCCGATCCAAAGGCACGCTCCTCCCCTGACCCTTACTCACTACCTGTTCTAACATGGCTCCAGGAACCGAAGCTCTGGTATGGCATCGGCATTCTTTATGATCGCTACGGCTCCTTGGAGCACGCGGAAGAGGCATTCTCCCAGGTCATGCGAATGGAGCCCAACTTCGAAAAGGCAAACGAGATTTACTTCCGCCTCGGTATTATTTACAAACAGCAACAGAAGTTCAACCAGAGTTTGGACGTGAGTGAACCTGATTCCTGTCTTGACTGGGTGTTGACGGTGACAGTGCTTCAAATATATCGTGACGAACCCGCCTCGGCCACTGACTGAAGAGGACATCTGGTTCCAAATCGGTCACGTCTACGAGCAGCAAAAGGAGGTATGTGCCATCACCGCGATTTTCCCATGCCATGAAACCTGACAGTTTCCCCAGTTTGATGCCGCAAAGAACGCCTACCGTCGGGTGCTTGAGCGTGACCCGAACCATGCCAAAGTTCTACAGCAACTGGGCTGGTTGCACCACCAACAAAGCACCAATTACGCTAGTCAAGAACAGGCTATCGAGTACCTCGAGAAATCAGTGGCTTCCGGTATGTTCTGTAGTTCTACGCCATACCTAGTCGCATGACACTGATTGCCATGTAGACCAAACAGATGCGCAAAGCTGGTACCTCCTCGGACGATGCTACATGTCACAGCAGAAATATCCCAAGGCGTATGAGGCATATCAACAAGCGGTGTACCGCGACGGGCGTAACCCGACTTTTTGGTGCTCCATTGGAGTACTGTATTACCAGATTAATCAGTATCGGGATGCGCTCGATGCCTACTCACGCGCCATCCGGCTCAACCCTAATATTTCAGAAGTCTGGTATGACCTGGGCACTTTGGTAAGCTACCTCTTCCCTCGAATTTCAATCCTTGGCTAATCATGTATCAGTATGAATCTTGCAACAACCAAACGGCCGACGCGCTCGATGCCTACCAGCGTGCGGCAGATCTTGACCCGTCCAATGTCCACATCAAGGCTCGCCTTCAGCTCCTACAAAACGGCCAAACTTCAGCTGGTGTACCCAACCAGGGCAGCGCGCCTGTCCCGCAGGATGTGCATCCCCAAGCTTATCAGCCTGCCTCCATTCATGGACCTGCCGCTCCTCAATGGGGTGCTCCACAACCTCAGCAGCCTCCTCAGGGCCCTGCCCCTCCTGCTCTCGGAGGCTCGGAGTGGAACCGTCCTTTAGCACAGATTCGCGACCCAGGTCTTCCTCCCCAGCAATTGAATCCCTACGACCAGCGCGAGGGTGTTCGTGCTCACAATCAACACGCTCCCCCTCAACGTCTACCAAGCCCAAGACAGGAGCCCATGAGGCCATACCAGGAGCCACCACGTCCACCTACCAACGGACCGGGACCTTCTGGTCCAACTGGTCCACCAGGGCCTCCACCAGGGCCTATGCGACGCGGTCTTTCGCCGTCGCCAAAAACCCACCATGTTGCTCCCAGCCCGTACCACCCTCCTCCTCCCCAATTGACCCCCCAGGCGTCGCAGGCTCAACTTCAGCTGCCCCCACATCAACAACAGCAACCCCCGCCTCAGCAGCAGCAGCCAGGCCCACCGCTTAACCGTATTACGAACCCTAATTATGGTCCTCATGCGGGCAGTGTGCCTCCACCGCCGCCGCCGCCGCCGACCGGTCTGAATGGACCGTCTGGCCAGAATGGCCCGCAGCCTCACTTGCCACCATATGGTCGTATGGGTGGAAGCCCCCCGCCAGAGGTTCGACCACTTGTCGAGAACCGTGCGGGATCTCCACGCAACGGATACCAAGGTCCATACCAACATCATGCTGATCCTGCTTCTGGGGGAGGTATCGCTAGCGGAGCACCACCGCCAGCTTCGGCACTGGCGGCCGCCGAAGCGGCTGCTCGCGATCGCGAAGATCGCCCTCCGACCGCACCGCCGAAGCGACACCGTGAGTGGGAAGACAGTGAACACATGGGACCCAAGCCTCCTGCCAATGACGAGAAGCGTCAGAAGTTGGAAGAGACGCACAGCCGTCGCCCTTCTCCACCGGTCCACCGTATGTCGTCGCCTCAGGTGCCTCGTCACAGCCCTCAGGATGCGCCTGACCCGCGTCGCTTCAATGATGGCTACCATCCCTCCGAGGCTGCCCATCATCCTCCCTCTCTCCCGCCAATGAATCAGCAGGCCCAACCGCTACCTCCGCCTCGCATGTCCGAGACTCCCAAACAGGAGCGAGTTGAACATCATGAGCCTGCTGCTCGCCAGATGGAGGTTGATGAGAACTATGATGATGAAGGCGAAGACGTGAAGCCCGTTCCCAAGTCTGAGCGAGGCAGTCCTCGCAACCCTGCTACCAACGGTATTTCCCATGCACCAACTCCTGTTGAACAGAAGTCGTAGTAGGACTTTCATGACTATAATTGAATAGCAGACTGCCTATATTTCCTCTTTTCCTCTTATCTGTCCGAAGGAAAGGAAACGGCATGAGCGATGATGTGGATCACAATGTCGGACTCAGGTATATACCCATATTCTGCCAGGTTCGAAAATCCAACAGCGTATATGATGTGGTAGAAAGATGATATCCGGCGAGAGGGCCACTCACTGAGGCATTGTGTTGTTGTTGTTTGGCCTATTCTCTTATTACTTTTGTCTTCGATTAGAACGACTCGGCATGTCAGTATGATAAGCAAGCAGCGAGAATGAATAAATTGCGATACACCTTATTTTAGTAGCGACCCATCGTTGTCCCTGTACTGAATAGTAGCTGATGATTTGGACACTCCATTCTGATTGATTTGCTGTTTGGTCTGTGATGGTCTTTGCGCTGCGCTTGGTGCGGAGAATTTGGCACGCGCTTGGTAACTCACGAGATCACGCTCGCGATATTTTGCATCTTGCGTCATCGCCATGCTCCAAGACAATGGGTCATGTACCTCTACCCCCATCACTCGCCCGCCCAGCAAAGGCCATATCCCCTCCCTCCCTCGCCCGCGCTTACATCGCCCTCCCACATAACAAGCACTTTTCCGCACTCAAGGAATCTTCGCACGACTTGTACCCTCGGCGACTGCGACACAGCACCGCCGCTCTGCCCACCACCACCACTTTTACCACCACTTTCGCCCCGCGCACGATCACCCTGGGACGCCCCTCCTGCCTACTGATCCAAACATCGCATTTTACCACGGCTCCATCTGCCAAAATGTCTGATGCCGATTACGAGGCGTTCCTCAACAAAGCGAACGCCGACTGCAGTGGAGGCGATGCAGCAGCGCAATCGGGGAGCTACGGGACGAGGAGTGTGAACACCGAAGTGCCCAAGGTACTTGAGGGGGTACAGGAATACTATACGAGCGACGCCGATGAGCCGTTCGAACCTGTGGCGCTGAAGTTCGATGGGGAAGCAATATCTGCCGGTGCGTTCTACCCTTGGCGGGAAGGTGGATGAAGGCTAACCTGTAGGATAGAACAGCTGAAAAAGCTACTTGGTCACGGCGAGGCGGTTGAAGAGATCGGGGTGAAAGAATGGGATCCGCAAGGCCAGTATGAGAGGGTGATTGGTGCGGTCAGGGAAGCCGGTGGTGATGATGTAAAAGTGTTCAAGGTGGAGTTGAAAGGCACAAGGACAGAGTATTTTGTTGTCGGCGTACAGGACGGGAAGGTTGTTGGGTTGAAGGCCCTTGGTGTGGAATCTTGAGTGGAGCTGGAGAATGCTGCTGCTATGCCAGGGATCCTACAATCATGTACTACGGTCATGGACGGATATTGGAAGTTTTCAACGGTCCATACTCCTAATCATGCTGTAATGTGAAAACGGTGAAATGGTATCCGCAGCAATATATGAAGCTCGGTCACGTTACAGAGATATTCCATCCTAAAAAGCAGAGCTTTAGCCTACCCATTCCGGCAAGAAGTTGGAGCGCCCGCGACGTTTTGCGTCTCCTATTCAATAGAATTCAACCATGGATGGATCAACCTGTAAAAAGTCGTGGCAGGATGCATGACTATTTTTAGGGGGATTTCCCCGTTGAAGTGGTGACATCATTGACGGTGGGACTGTCGGCTAGTTCCGGGCCGAAGCCATGCAAGCAGCCGCAGATGCATTTTGGTGTTGTCAACCCGGCTTGTGTTCACCTTGAAATCATGTATCGTCGAGAGAAAGGCGGTACAATCGTCCGACGCCTGCATGGGAAGACCGTTGGAAGGATCGACGCCACATGAGGTGCACTCCGTCTAGTATGGTAGCCTCTGATCGGGAGCCAAGCGGGTCTACCGGGGATCTCGAACAGTGCTTGCTCAGGGTTCAGGTCCAGCAAACCTGTTTCGGGTGATCTCGATCCTGCGATGGTGATTTGCGCTGCTGGAGCCGCGGCACATGCAACATGAAACGGGGCTATGCGTTTATTCATGTGGTCAAGGACAGGATAAGTGGATGGGCAGGAAAGGAGGGACGCTTTGCGTGAGTGGGTGGGAGATCTGACGGACGGGATCGCAGCGGTGAAGGATCAAGAAGCGCAGCCGAAGAAGCTAAAGAGATCCTCGCGCAGCCGAGCGCCGGGGAGGAAAGCCATGATACTATTGCTTCCGCCGCGATGCTATACCAAGGTAGTTATGTTTGTTGGGGGGGGAAAGGGGGAGGGGTAGGTGGAGCATTGCAGGCCGCGTCACACAAGACGGCTTTTGTGGGTGGAACGCCGAGCCTAGCGGCTGGAATTGAAGTGATGTACGGTGCTTCCAAGGTTGGGACGACATGCGATGGCAAGTGCATCGGCTTCCCATTCAAAACAAAGCGGGCGTACGCGTGTTGGCCCGAAGGTACCGTTGTTGAGCTGACGCGAGGCTATCTGTTGGGCGGGCGGGGGAGGGACCTGTATGGCTGGGGTTCGCGTACTGAGGAGCCAAGGACGTCTCCCGCGATAGTGAGTACCCGACTTGTACGGGCCATGTATATACACTGTCGAGTGGTGTAGGGGTGCCGGGTTGAAGCGTACCGCGTCTCGGCGGCCCTCCACTCTCGCCCACCGTTGGCACGCTGTTTACCGGTGACGGCGGCATAAACTGCTGTGTTTCCAGGGCTGCCGTCCCTGGGTGACAGCATTTGGGCCTGGCGGCGGATAATCTTAGTCTTTCCCACCATCTGCGCAAGCCGATGCCAGGCATTGCCGCTAGGGCGTCGCTCACGGCACCCCGCTGGCGCCTCATTGGTGCTGCCCCCTTGAAGAGCCTCTGGACGAGAACTAGAACTGTGGGTGGATTAGGAGACGCTGGCTTATCTTGCTTGCCACTTCTGCTTCCAACCTGTACTCAGCACCGCTTGCCGCTTGTTACCTGTTACTTGTTACTTGCTGCCTGCCGCTTGCTGCTGTGTCACGTCCACTCGTTAGTTCGCTCGCTCTCCGCCCCTTCCCCCCTTCCCCCCTGGACCTCTCCTGCCTGTAGTTGGCGCCATTGTTGTCTCTGGCTTGCGCCGCGTACCCGCTTCACATAGCCCGCCTGGTCGTATACGATACCGAATAGCTTTTGGGACCGCCAGGAGAGAGAATTCGGACGCAGCCGCTGTCGTTGCCCCGTCGCCGTCTGTGGAATTCAACTGCTGCTGCATGCCGCAGTCCACATCAACACTCGCTGTACTCTGACGACCACCGCACGTCTCCACCCTAGCGTCCTCCAAACAACGACTTTGCCGCATACTCACCCTATACATTCGCTCAACATGTCGCCTCCACTGTCCCCGCGGGGCTCTACTCCACACCTTCGTTTGAATTCGGGCAGTCAAAATGTCACCAGCGACGACAATCCCGCCGAGCGCCCCAGCACCGCTCGCAGAAGCTCGGCGCGCTCGTTGACTGCACCCATCCGCCCCGGTACGGCCCCCATGGCTGCCGGCCTGCGGTCGCCCGCATCGGCATCGGCATCGACAGTCTACCACAACAACCTGGTCGCCGAGTCAGCAGAGCATCTGTTGCCGCCGAGGAGGTCTCGTTTTCGTGATGAGTCGCCGCTGGGTTCGCCGTCGGGCATGTCGTCGCGCCGGTCGAGTTGGGACTCCGAGTCGAGTCGCGACTCCAGAGTGGGCCCCTTCTTCTCGCTGTTCGATGACTCGAGAGCGCCGTCACGGGCCGGAAGCGACGACGAATACAACACGCAGACGGTGTCTGAAAAGTTCAACATCCTGCCGGGCACGGGCTTGCTACTATACCCCGAGGATGTTGAGAAGGATGACTATCTGCACAACCCCGACCCGAGCGACAAAGACCGAGACTGCCATGTGTTCACAAAACGTGGAACAGTAAATTTGGGAGCGCTGGTCATACTCATGGCAGGCCTCCTCGTGCTGTTCATCGCATATCCAGTACTGTAAGTCCGCGCCCTTCACTCACACCCCAAGGGCAGAACTAACCCTGCGCAGCACCTTTGTCGACCGCATGACCGCGAAGGAGACGAATCCGTGCACAGGGAACCCGCTGTGCATCGCTGGAAAAGAAAACATGCCGCTATTGAAGAATCTCCGCACAAGCCTCATCGACCCCGCGACTCCCAAGAGTGCGATGACGCGGACATCCAAGGATGGCACAAAGCAAAGGTTGGTGTTTTCCGACGAGTTCAATCAAGACGGCCGCACATTCTACGATGGCGACGATCCCTATTTCCAGGCTGTGGACATATGGTACGGTGCAACGTTGGATTTGGAATGGTATGATCCCGATGCCGCATATACCGAGAACGGAACTCTCAACTTGAAATTCGAGAACTTCGCAAACCACGGTCTCAACTATCGATCAGGCATGATCCAGTCATGGAACAAGCTGTGCTACAAGGGCGGACACCTGGAAGCCAGCATATCTCTCCCCGGGAGCGGCGAGATCAGTGGCCTTTGGCCTGGTTTCTGGACAATGGGCAACCTCGCCCGGCCCGGCTATCTTGGCTCCACCGAAGGTCTTTGGCCGTACAGCTATCACGACAAATGCGATGCCGGTATCACGCCCAACCAGAGCTCTTCCGATGGTCTGAGCTGGCTGCCAGGCATGCGGCTCCCTGCGTGTACCTGCAAAGGAGAGGATCACCCCAGTCCTGGAAGGTCACGTAGCGCTCCGGAGATTGATGCATTGGAAGGGACGGTGGTCTATCTCGGCCCTGGTGGAACGAACCCTATAGGATCAATTTCTCAATCGTATCAGATTGCACCCTTTGATATATGGTATCAGCCAAACTATGGTAGGTGCGAAGAACGGACGTACAATTCATCGCTGACCTGAGTAGATTTCGTCGAGCTTTACGATCAACGCGTCACCGAAATGAACGCATACAAAGGTGGCCCATATCAGCAAGCCTTCTCGGGGCTTACCAACCTGAACAACGACTGGTACAATGGCAAGCAGTACCAAAAGTATGGCTTCGAATACAAGACCGGGGACGAAGGGTTTGTCACCTGGTATGTTGGTGATTCGCCAACGTGGACCATGGGGGGACAGTCTCTGGGCCCAAATGGAAACGTTGGCCAACGAACGATACCGGAAGAGCCGATGGCCATCATTGCCAACTTGGGCATGTCGAACACTTTCGCAACTGTGAACCTTGACGGTCTTGCCCCATACTTCCCGGCCATCATGCGCATCGACTTCATCCGCATCTACCAGGACGAAGGCGATGAGAATGAGATTATCACTTGCGACCCAGAGGGCTACCCGACGACGGAATACATCAGGAAGCACCCCGGGCCATATAGCAACCCCAATTTCACGACGTGGTATGTCCATACGACGGGCACTTCATGCCTTCATGTACCATGCTAACATATCATAGGGCTGCAACCGGCTACGACTGGCCGAAGAACACGCTTATGAACGACTGCACATGAGCCATGCATGCATACCATTGAAAGCACCGCCGACTACCTTGCATTTCCTCCGCCCGTTCCTCAATACCCAATACCACCCGATGCGGTCTTGACCTAGATCCTATACCAGTCATAGATTACCACAAAAGCACATTATAGACTCCTTCTTCGGTTCGAGCAGTTCACCTGCATCACGCCCAGCAACTCACTGTTCGACAACATTATACTTTGAGCTTCATTCGCATAGTAGCACGGCACGGATGGTGTTTCCCTACAACGCGAACAATCGACGTGGATTTTCCTTCACCCCGCACGGAACCACTTCCCTGCCTCTGTTCGACAGACGATGCAAACGTCCTCATTTATCCGGACCATTGCTGGTTTTATCTGGCTGGCGACTGCACTTATCACGATCTTTCATTTACCGGCGCCAACTATATACCGCGGCCCTCTCCTATGCATTGCTGTACAAAATCCCGACGACCTGTTTCTGCCTTGTTCTACTTCTTCGCGGGTTGGGGCTGGCGCTGACCCTCCTTGGCTTTAATCATAGTTTATTACCCTGGGGCGTTGCGGAGGTGTCTGTATTTGCATGGTACGGTACTCTCTGCGTACTGTCTGGTCTTCGATTTCCAGTCCGGTGTGGCAATAAAGCCGGACGTTATTCAGCACTAAGCTCGGAGTTGGATATGGGAAGGTGGATTTCTGGAGGAAGGGGCATGTCGCGATTATGACATTGTCT
Organism: Corynespora olivacea; assembly: GCA_019202945.1. Taxonomy (NCBI): domain Eukaryota; kingdom Fungi; phylum Ascomycota; class Dothideomycetes; order Pleosporales; family Corynesporascaceae; genus Corynespora; species Corynespora olivacea. The sequence goes on from JAGQEM010000227.1 coordinate 46,799, forward strand.
CTGCCATTGTTGTAACAATCTTAATGTTTTTGTGGGGATATGGGAAGAACTTGGGGGGATACAGGGGGAGGATTGATCAAGAGTGACAGGAGGGGAAAGGGGGTCAGGCATGAGTACCGAATATTTGAAAATGTTCCAAAAAAAAAAGACCGCTATACAGTAGCCCTATTGCGTCTATCCTATTTACCTTAGCATCATCCACAATCGAAGTACAAAGCGCTATCCACCTCGCAACTTATTCTTTCCGTTATTCGGAAGAAGAGCATCTCTCGCGATTGTATTCGGACCGTAGCGTTACGAAGTAGTACCGTATCTGCACACGTAATACCCCGCATAAGTGTAAACGACGTGTAATCTCGTCCGCCCTGCTAGCGTTTGGCAATCATGGCTAAAACAAGGACCAAGTGTCAGATGAAGCAGCTGGACCGCAGCCGCGACGCCTAGTCACAGCCGTCGGCAATAATGGGAGCATGTCGCTTGTCACATTGGTGTGTCAGGCCGGTGAGATCTTAGCGGGGTGATCGATGGCTTGGTGGTGAGTTGCTGTATCTGGCAGGTTGAGTTGGGATTTCAGGGACCGGGGTGATCTGATATAGATTGGCGATATCACGGGGTCCGGAGGGTTTTGTGTGTGTGTGTGTGTGTTTGTGTGTTTGTGTGGTGGAATGTCAGGTAGCAGACAGATACTCGCCACTCGCCACATTTGCTGGAGTCTCGATATCAATGACGGTTTCATTCTCCTCCATCCCTTCTGCAACATCGCCGTCGGAATATATATACATATATATATATATACAACAGCAGATGCAGGCATCCGAACTGGAATCGGAGCAGGAAAAGGCGCGCGTGCCGAGGCTCATACACTTGTTGAGAGACCGAATGCGATGTTGTGGATACAGCCATGCGGCTCCTCCGACCTGCGTATCATTCGAGACAGCATCAAGCGAAAGAGTGGACAACGTTTCCTTCCCAGCTCTGACGCGATGCGAAACAGAGGGGGTTGTTGCGACTCCAGGTCCCGATGTCTGATTCGCTCACACGTCTGTCTCCCCACCCTACCGCTCCAGCTAGACGTTCCGAGGTCCGCACCACCTATTCTTCAACACATCAACCGCCATGGCTCTCGAGGAATTGGAAGAGCTGCCGCATTACAACGGCTGGGTATACGGCACGCTCTGGGGGCTCTGCATCCTGCTGGCCTACCTGCTGCGAAAAGACCGCGAGGCTCCCGCTCCCTACACCGTCGATGCGCCCGAGCAGATTGCGCGTGGGTGGAAAGGCGACGAGGTCGAGGAAACAACACTGAAGGTATTGCGGCCGCGCGTGGTCTCGTGGCCATCGGCTCACCTGTTGGCAGGTCTCGGGCTCTTCCCTGATCCAATGCTATGCCCCCGCGACTGGCGAATCCCTCGGCCGCATCAACCCCTCCAGCGCGTCTTCGATCGACCGCAGTGTCGCCAAAGCCGCCGAGGCGCAGGCCCAATGGGCGAAAACGACCTTCGAGGAGCGCCGCAGGGTGCTCAAGACGATGCTCAAGTTCCTGTTGGAGAATCAGGAGACGATTGCACGGGTCGCCTGTCTCGATTCGGGGAAGACGATGGTGGACGCGGTTCTGGGGGAGATATTGGTCACGGCGGAGAAGCTGAGGTGGATGATCAAGCATGGGGAGAAGAGCTTGAAGAGCGAGCGGAGAGAGGGCAATCTTCTCATGATGTACAAGTGGCATGAGGTGACGTGGGAGCCCTTGGGGGTTGTGGCAGCTTGTGTTTCTTGGAAGTGAGTTCTGCCGCCTCTCTTCTCGAGCTTCAAAGAGCGCTGCATACAGCCTTCCCCGGGCCCCCCCCCCCCCCCCCCCCCCCCCCCCCCCGGGGGCCCCCCCCCCCCCCCCCCCCCCCCCCCCCCCCCCCCCCCCCCCCCCCCCCCCCCCCCCCCC
>JAGQEM010000228.1:0-11569 GCA_019202945.1 Corynespora olivacea
TTGATATATTTCCAAATACCGTCACTCTTTGCTGATTGTTTTCGCATGAATATCCAGCTTTGCTAATCAGTTGGCTTCGACAGGATAACGGTTACCTTGCTGGTAACCTCAGAAGTAGGGGGAGCCATTGTCATCGTGGCTGCTGAGCTTCTCGATCAGTCGAGTTGGGCTCTATCAAATAGGTGATATAGCCGCCTCAGCGCGAGGGCTCACCCGACGATCGCGCGACGGCGCGACGATCGTGATCGTGTTAGTAGTAGTGGGTTAACAGTGGTACTGAGCGTGTACCGGGCTCATAACTATGACGGGCTACAAAGAAGGCCTATGTGGTGAATAGAGAAAAGTATTGTTGTTGTATTAGAAGCTATCGAGAGTAGCTACGATCTAGTGTGGGTGCGGCCCGGAGGCTAGTTCCTCCGGGCCCGAACACCGAAACGAACCAATCAAAAGGGCCCTGGGCCGTGACAAGCTCTACCAACGTCATCCCCAAGCTCCACTTTCCTGTCCAGGGTGATAACCATCAAGAAAGTTTTGGCCGGTTTCATGCCGATTGCCAGATTCGACCGCATGAGCGAGAACGAGATTGAGGATACGTACCGCAAGGCGACCGAAATAAATCTTCCAGCCTTCTCGGTAGACTTTTGTCCTCAAGAGCTTGGAATCGTCGACACTGTTACGCAAATGCTGCGACAAAACGTAACCGAGTATGCAGTCAAGGCGGAGTTGCACAGGCTCAATGCGGAGAACATACTAAACAATATCCAAGCAATGGGAGCGTACTTGCGCACGTTATAGATCTACATCACTCCCTCCGGCTTCTCTAATGTGGGGATCCACACCGAGCAAAAGTGTGAACACAAGACACCCAGTCTTAACACCGCAGAAACGGGAGTCAGCCGTAACCTCGGATGCATCTGCGCCGCAATCCTAGGCCTCATAGCCCACAGTGTCTTCCTCGAGGATAAATCCGAGCATAACATGCCTCACCCTGTACAAAATACAGGGATGAGTTTTCTTTTCTGGCTGGGTGTGGGGGATGTCATTGTTCGAAACGCCGGGTCACTTTGTAAAATAATATGCGCTGCGCCATTCATCATCATTACGGTGGTGGTCCTGAGTGTTGTTATGTTAGGGTTGGTCATATGGAACAGTGTCACGGTGGAAAGAGGCCTTTTCAATCCCGGTGCACATTTCCATGGACCGACACTGTCAAGTCCATCGCTACATCAGCAACGAGCACCATCATACCATCAAGAAAGCACACACAAAAAAAAAGTGAAAGGTCACAGGAGCAATAATAACATGCATTCAACTCCAATTCGACACCCACATCGCTTTCCACCTACTCCTTACGAACAACCCTCTTGAACCCCTGCTTCTCAACCTGAGCCTGAGCAGCAGCAATGGTAGCCTGGGCGTTAGGGTCCAGGAACCCACAGCCGTTCTTCCCGGCCTGGAAAGCCGCAGCCTCGCCGGAGCAAATGCCGACACCAGAGAGATCGGCGCAGCAGCCGGAGCTGCAGTCGGCGTCGGAAACGCAGCCGCCGGTGATGAACTGGGAAGAGTCGCCGGCGCCGACGTTCTTAGCGCCAGCGTCGTTGGTCTTGAGGCCTTGGGCGGCGGCCATGGTGGCGACTGTGGGATGTTAATATGTGAGTTGGGTAGAAGGGTGGCGATATGGGAACGGACGGGCGAGGACGGAGGCGATAGTGAAACGCATGTTTGTGATGTTGGCGATTTTTCGTTGTCGTCGTCGTTGTTGTTGCTGATAAAAAAAAGGTATCGAAGGAGCTTTCGTTGACGGAGTGATTAAAAGATCGTAGGCTCAATGAACGACGCCGGGTCGGTGAGAAGAAGGGAAAGTTGCAAAAAGGCAAAAAGCGAACTCGAAGTGATGGAGATGATTGGAATCGAATGGGATAGTCCAGTTCAACAGCGGAACACAGATGCCTTATATGCCTCAGTCACCCATCACATTCCATATTGTCCCGTCCAGATCTGCCTCGTCAACATGAGCGGAATCCTTCATTTCACATCCCGTTCCGGCTGCGTGATCGTCTCAACGTAACTCTGGAAATGGCACATATCCACCGCAAGAGCCGTTGCAGACGCCTCTTGGCTGGTCGTGCTTCTCGTCAAATGGCGTTTTAATCGAGTGCCTGATCCTCAGGCTGAATGGGTGGGCCAATTGGGGGAGTGTATTGGTGGCGCATGATCCATGCACGAACGTTGTGGAGAAGGTTTCAGGTTTTCTGACGGCTTGGGTTCCAGGTGTGGGCACGTGATCGGTTAGTTTTGAGAGTGAGCGATGCTGAGTCTACTTCTTCCTTTGAATTCTTCTTTTCAAGGGTCGGAAAGAATTTTGCCGTGTGGAAGTTGTGAGTATTGGGATACTCGGCGAGGAAGGCTGGAGAGTTGTGTGTCGACTGGCCTGCGTGATTGACGGTGGACGAACATCGAAACGAAGAACGCGAGCAAACCTGCTGGACGAAACATGACGAAAGAGCTATTATTTGTGCAAGGAAGGGCCTACCAACTCATCATACCGTCCATGGCTACCTTTACACGTTGAACGGATTGCCTCGTTGATCATCCCATACTCTGGAATTGCATTGGGGGATAAGACTGGAATGAGATGCGAATGAAGACATTGACAGGTAGAACATTCGACTTCACGTTCAGATTTTAGGTCTCTATACCAGCGCGCTCTTTGTGTAGATGGATGTTCCCAAGAGATACCACCTCAAGTATGGCGCGCCTGTGAGATTCCTCCTCGATATGAGGGCTCACGAGCTAGAATCTCTTGGGCGGTACATCCGGTGTGTCTTCGATAGGGTAAGCATCGTCAATACCTATAGTAGCTCTAACTTTTCTTCACCTAACCGGCTCATCGTCGCGTTCAGCAGCACTTCAAGCGCGCTCAGCATTGTCCCTGTTGTCGTATCAGCGATATAGTTAAGTGAAGTGTATCTTGCTTATCGAGCACTATTGTTCATCATCCACGATTTCGCCTTCACCTTTATCTTCATCTTCATCGATGGTGAACGCAGCACAGACCAAGCCGTGCAAACGCAGCCCACGATAGCACCTTCAAAATGGTTTGCCTGTCGAGATTCTTCCCACTCCAAACACCATCTCTCTTCGTACCGAAGCATCTCTTTCTCTGCCAAAAGCAATTCCAACTCTCTCGTCGTTAACGACCGTTCCAAACCTCTCTTACTTCCTCCATATCAATCACAATGTCTTCCTTCCTTATCAAGGCAGCTTCCCCCGCGCTGAGCTTCTTCACTGCTGGCAAGATGGGCGGCGACGGTACGGTGAGTTCAACTCTCGATTCTACACTCAATGGGATTGAAAAAGCTAATCGACCATAGGTCGTGGATGAGACGTTCCCGCTTCCCGCCGCCGTTGAAGGCAGTTCCGCTCCGGCTGGAAAGCCGCGTCGCAAGCCCAAGTCCATTCGCTCCGGCAATGGCATCAAGAAGACGTACGCCCGCAAGGCCAATTCACGTTCCCTCCCGGCCAAGCTGGCGTCGGCCGCCAAACGCGCCCTCCTCCCGCTCCTCGAAGAGTCGGCGCGCCTCGCCTCACACATCCCCATGGACATCGTCACCGCTTCCGAGGCCGCCTTCGACTCCATCAAGGAGACGTACAACAAGCACTTCTTCCTCTTCGAGGCCTGGCGTACCGACCCCGACTACACCGCCTTCGACAACGAAGCCGCCGTCGCGGCCGAGACCTCGGAGCTCAACGAGATTCTCGACGACTTCGAGCTGGCCGACTTCTCCATCGCCGAGGAGCTTTCCTTCGCAGAGGTCTGGCAGCGGTGGTACTTGCTCGAAGTCGTCGAGTTTCTCGAGGGAAACGCGGTGAACGAGGTGCAGAGGCAGCTGATGAGGGTGGTGAAGCGGATTGTTCGCACGCTCGAGAAGGCGCATCGAGCGGCTTTCTCTTCCCTATAAGCCCTCGCCTCCGCCCACGCGGATCTATCTCTTTCTCTTTTCGTACATGGTTTTCACAAGGTCTTCACAAGGTCTTCGCCCACGTACCGGCATTCGCGTCCCGCCTCATCCGTCCACGCGCAGCTTCGTCCACCGTCTCAGCATCCCCCAGCATCTCGTACAGTGACCACCAGCAATCGACGTTCCCCTCGTCGACACCCCCCTCGACCCGTTTCCCGCATCTTCGCTCGAACTCTGTTGTGGGGGATATCGCGACGGTCATCTTCCCCGCTTTCCCCAACCCCCGGCTCCAACCGTCTTGGCAGGCACCGATTGAGAAGGAGGGGCTCCTTGGACGTCATAGCCGACTATCTGCTTGCTGACCGCCGCCCGCGCCGAGCGGAAATCTTCGACCTGGATGTAACCTTGAAGCTTGGTCACGGCACGGCAGATAGCACGATAGCAAGATAGCACATTGAATTGGGGCAAGATGCGGGGCGGAAAGGATTGTTGATAATGGCCGTGTTCCCCCTAATGGGATGGCGACTTTCCTCTTCACCAATTGCTTGCTCAAGAACCTCATTGCGGGCCTTTCACCATGCGAGTGCCATTGTTTCTGCTGGCCTTGAGCTGTCGGGCGCGCGCGCAGGATGTCGACTATTCGCAGTTCGTAAACCCCTTCATCGGGTCTGAAGGCGCGATTCCAGGTTACGCTTGTAAGACGCTCAGAACACAACGTTGGCCCAACTATGCAGTGGCTGACTGCAAAAAGATGGCGGCGGTGACATCTTCGTTGGCGGCACTGTCCCCTTCGGCATGGTCAAGCTCGGCCTCGACACGTACGAACTCCCGGTAAATCAGAGCGCGCTCAATGGCGGATGGACACCGCAAGGCAGAGTCACAGGCATCAGCCTCATGCACGAGAGCGGGACCGGGGGCGGTCCAAAATACGGCTTCCCTTCGCAGATGCCTCTTGCGACCATCGACTCGCCGGTGAACTTGCTGGATAACCTGACGTACTGGCAGAGGCGGGTTGGGCAGGACTCCGCGAGCGTGGGCTACTTCAAGACGGAATTCGAGTCGGGTGTCACTGTCGAGCTCTCCGCCTCAAGGCACGCTGGCTTGCATCGCTACACGTATCCTTCCTCGGCCTCGGCCCATGTGCTTGTCGATTTCTCACACTACCTTCCGCATCCAACGCGCTCCTGGGATTCGCAGTTCTACACCGGCGGCGAGATCGAGATCCAGCCGAACTCTTCCATCTACACCGGCTACACCTCGATCGCAAACGGGTGGTGTCTGGGACCCCCGGTGACCGTCTACGTCTGCGGCGAGTTCGATTCGCCACCTGACCGAGCGCGAACATTCAAGGGCAAGAACACGTTCCCCGTTGGTCGCCACTTCCGCTCCTTCGACAATGCGACGACGCCAGAACCCACGTATACCGGGACAAGCGCGCGCGCAGGCCCGGTAGCAGACCGCGTAGGCGCCATCTTCTCCTGGAACGGCACCACCAACGCCACCGTGATCCGGTCCCGCGTCGGCATCTCCTTCATGTCGGTTGATAAAGCGTGCGCGTACAAGAACGAGGAGCTCGGCTGGTCCATCGACGAAACCGCTGCTGCCGCCCGCGCCGAATGGAACCGCGACGTCTTCTCCAAGATCCGGGTGGACACGTCCGAGAAGGCGAACAGGACGCGTCTCGCCCTCCTATACTCCAGCCTGTACTTCATGCATTTGATTCCCAGCGAGCGCGTCGGCGAGAACCCGCTCTGGGAGTCCGACGAGCCGTATTGGGACGACTTCTATACCATGTGGGATCTCTTCCGGAACCAGGTGTCGCTCTGGCACCTCATCCAGCCGTCATACTACGAGTCGATGATCCGCTCGTTGATCGACATGTTCAAGCACGAAGGCTTCCTACCCGACGGTCGATCGGGGAATTACAACGGCCTGGTTCAAGGAGGCTCCAACGCCGACAACGTACTGGCCGACGCGTACGTCAAAGGTCTCCGTGGCGCCATCAATTGGACAGAAGGCTATGCAGCCGTCAAGAAAAACGCCCAAGTCCTCCCCTTTTTCGACCAGAACCCGGTTGATCCGCAAGGTTCCCTCAAAGAAGGCCGTTCTGCGCTCGACGACTGGCTTCCTCTGGGCTACGTCTCCGCCGACCGCAATTCACGTGCCGTCTCCAAGACGGTCGAATACTCGCTCAACGACTTCGCCGTCTCGCAAATCGCAGCAGGCATCGAACCAGGTGACCAGGAGCTCTACCTGCAGCGATCCTCTGGCTGGCAATTATCCTGGGACCCAGAGGCCTCGGCGCGCAACTTCACCGGCTTCGTGATGCCGCGTTTCGCAAACGGGACCTTCCACAAAACATACAACATCACCAACTGCGGCGACTGCAACTGGTCCGACGAAAGCTACGAGGGCACCGCATTCGAATACTCGTTCGTCATTCCACACGACGTGCAGCGCATGATCGAGCTCATGGGCGGCACCGCACACTTTGAAACCCGGCTCGACTACGTCTTCCAGCCCAACACTTCGGGCGTCGATCTCGGTGTCAACGGTCTCGGCATAACGACGATCAACAACATCGCGAACGAACCAGACTTCCAGACCCCATACCTGTACAATTATCTGAACAAACAGTGGAAGTCGGTTGAGCGCTCCCGCCAGCTTGCCACCGACTTCTACTTCAACAGTTCGAACGGGATCCCTGGGAACTCCGACGCCGGCGCACTCAACTGCTGGCTTGTTTGGCAGATGCTCGGCTTGTACCCTATTGTGACGACGCCGGTCTACCTTTTGGAAAGCCCCTGGTTCAGCGATATCAACGTCACGGTCAACCATAACGCAACGCTGAGGATCCGCGCCGAGGGCTTGGATGACGGCGATGGACGGCAGGGATACTATGTGCAGAACGTGAGCATCAACGGCCAAGCGTGGAGTAAGAACTGGTTTGAGCACGGCGATGTTGGCGGCATTATGACCAAGGGTGGTGAGATTTTGTTTGGACTGGGTAGCGAGAAGAAGGTTTGGGAAACGGGGAGTGTACCACCGAGTCCGGGGCATAGGGTCGTCGATGTGGGCGGCTCATAATAGATAGATAGGACTGTCCAGTTCAATACTGAAAGCGATGATTCCTCTCAATGAAATATAGTGCTCTGTGGGTGAATGAAAGGAAAATCAAACGTGCAATGCGAAAGCAAGTACCCAGCCAGTTAATCATCATCTAGGTAGCGCTCTTCTGCCCAACAACCACTTCTTCCTTCGCCGCTTTCCGTCCTCACCCATCCCAAGAGTAATTTCAGCATCATGCACAAGAAAGAATCACCAGCCTACCGACATGCGACATAACTAACGTACCACCTGTTATCGAGACGCGGTCGCGTGGTAAATTTGCGTGATGCGATGGCCAATCAGACAGCTACGATGCTACCTTCCCGATCAAACGAGCGTCTAGGATACTGCCAACTCCTGAAGTGGCAGCATGGCACAACACAACACAGCAAGCACCTTCAACTCCACTCACTTCCAGAACGACAAAGTCCCATGTAACCCCTTCAAACCCGCCTTTTACAGCCTTGCGCTCTCACTCTCGATCTCACGATGCAGACCCCATCGTTGCTCCTCCTCACCACACTACTATTTCTCACATATCCCACCACCAGCCTCGCCCAGCCATCGCAAGCAAACGGCCTACTCACCCGCGAGACGTCGGGATGTGGAAAGACGCAGTTCCTCCCCGGCGTAACGCAGTACCGCTTCGGCCTCAAGACCAGCGGGAAAGAAAGAAGTTACTCCTTCCATGTACCCGGCGGATATGACAAGAATAAACGGTATCCCGTGGTCGTAGGGTTTCACGGAAGCAGCAGTATTGGCGCGTTCTTCGAGTTGGATACCAAGATGAGTGAGGCGAGGTATAGCGCTGACGTACGTATCAAGCCATCAACCCAACCGGCCAACCATATATATATATATATGTATATACATGTATACATGTATACATCAATAGATGGGAGAAAAGCTAATACCCGACACAGAAAATCATGATCTATCCCAACGGCATCGACGGCTCTTGGGCCGGTCCGTCGTACCACAGCAACAGCAGCTCCAGCATCGCAGAAGACATCCAATTCGTAGCCGACCTGATTACGGACGTCAAGGCTAGCTTCTGTGTCGACGACGCGAGACTTTATGCCGTGGGTATGTCGAATGGCGGCGGCTTCATCGGGACTCTGGCCTGCGATCCGCGGGGCAGTACGCTTTTCTCCGCCTATGCGGCGCATTCCGGTGCTTTCTACACCGACGTCAACGGTCCCGATAACGGCTGCGCGCCCGCCGCCTCGGCGCTGCCGATCCGCCTTCTCGAGATCCACGGCGCGGCTGACGCGACGGTGAAGTATGCGGGTGGGCAGGGCGATGGGGGGCCGCAGCCGGCTATTTCCTCGTGGTTGGAGTGGTGGGCGGAGCGGAATGCATGTAGTCAGAAGAAGGAGGAGGAGATTTTGGATGGGAAGGTGGCGGTTTTGACGTGGACTTGTGGCGGGGTGGAGGGCGTGTTGATGCATTATAGGGTGCTGGGGTTGGGGCATTGTTGGGCGGATACCGAGATTAATTTGAGTCAGATCAGCGTGCCGCAGGGTCCTAGTGTGGTTAGGGCTAGTGAGGTTGTTATGGGATTTTTTGAGGGCGTGGTTTAGTGGGTTGGGTGGTGGAGGAATGTTTGGACGATTTACTATAGAAAGATATCATTAGCAGAGATATCGCTGAGTAGTAGGCAGTGTAGGAGGATATCATTTCATACTGAAAGCTTGCTGGTCTGCTATATCTATAGCGACAACGTCAATCAAGAAGCCCCCTCCTCTTCAAATGGCTTGTTCATTAGATCCATCTCGTTTTTGTGGAATTCACGATATATAGAACTGATCTCTGAGTATGAGAGATAAAGCATCTTTGCTATGAATACCCACCTCGTTATGTCCGACTGATGACCGTATCCTCGCTTTGGTTAACACCTTTAATAAGAATAGCCTCGAATAAATCCAACGGAGGCAGTATTATCTTCCCATCCGTTACCTCCAAGTCCTTGTCACTCACCAGTGCGCGTGCCGTGACATCGCTGCCCACCACCTTGAGCAATCCGCCAGGGATCGGTAGATGCGAGCCAAAATTCTGTTTCCGAGCGCCAGACATATTAACAAGGTGCACAACAGTGTTTTTCCCGTTGGTCTGAACGGTCATCTCGACCTGCTCTGCGATGCTACAGGAAACTGGTTCCTTGGCGTTACCCTCCTCTTCGAGTATTTCTATGAAGAAATCCCTGAACACTCCGAGGCCGATCTCACGATATCCACGCCCAATGGTGAGTGGAATGACGACTCCTTTGCCTCTGCCATAGTCCCCAACAGAGCAGCCGCGTTGCGCAACCTGGACGTTGCCGTATGCCTTTTCGGGAGGCGAGAAAGGTGCACGGGCGAGCATCGTGTACCGGCCTTTTGTGTTGGCCTTCCACTCATACAGATAATACGTCCCATACAACGGTATCATCGGACCCTTGTAGACATGAGGGTCCAAAGCGGGCTGTGGAGGCGCAAGGTACGACGAGAACAGCAACTCACGCTTGCTGACAACGGCACGTTGCCGCGTGGATGGTAGCGACTTGAGCTCTATATCGCCGCCTTCGCCAACACCGCTGGATCCTGTCGCAATCAGATGACCTCCGGCGAATACCCAGTCATCCAAAGCGGTAGTGTCCGGAGATCGCAGTTTGCCGAGGCTGGGTAGGATGACGACTTTGTACCTCTTCAGTCCGTCGTTCTCCGCCATCGCGGAGATGTGCTCTTGTGCAATGACGTCAAAAGGTACGTGGAGCTCTTGCATGGCCGAATATAGTCCTCGATACTCCGACTCCGCCTCCTCAAACTGTGATCCATCCATCTGCGCCAGGTCAGGGCGGACCAGTCCCGTCTTTGCAGAAGGCCGCAAGCCGTCGTAGACACTGTTCCACTTCTTGTGAAACGTTGTTATTTCACGGCCAACATCCATGCACGAATATGGAATTCTTCCCGGTATGCCCATCATATACGTCGAAGGGTTTCCTCCACGCGAGATGCACTGGACGAGATACTGGGCAAAATGAGCCGGCTCCTCACTGGCCATGCGGTATGGCATGTCCATGAAGGTCGTCGAGTTCACCAGCACAGGTACCTCTGGCCGATAAGACAGCCATGAGCTTACTGTTTCGGACGTCTGGTGGTGCCAAATCTCACGTCCAACGGCGTTGTTTGCCTCATGGAACATGATATCTGCCGTCTTCCCGAGGATCAGGCAGGCATCAGGTAATCTTTCGGCAATGAAGGCGCGAACACGTGCCGTGATCTCGTCGATAATCTCTCTGCTGAATTCCACCCATTCCTTGTAATGCCCGTCCTTGGGTCCACCAGGTAATTTGAGGCCTCCGGAGTACTTCATCCAGCGGCTCTGACAGCTGCTGCAGTGGCAAACGCCGTGGTATCGCTTGTAGTAGTCGATCTCATTCATGGAGGTCCAATTAATAAAGAAGCCGTCGACCGGGTATCGGGTCGTGACTTCGTCGAGAATTTCGAAGAGCCGCTCCTGGTAATATCCACCACATGGACATACCGAAATCAGACCGCTTGTATGTTCTTGCAGATCGCCGGTCGGGGACATGTAGCACCAGTCCGGGTGCTCCGCTGCTGTTTCGGCCGAAACCTTGGAGAAGTCCATTCGTGCCAACAATCGCATTCCCCTCGAGTGGGCAGCGGCAAGGGCATCGGAAATCAGATCGCCACTCTTTCGCTGCTTCACCAGGGCATTTTGGGTATGGAACGCCAGATTCGTGGGGTACTGCGCCTGGATGCCACCAATGCTGATTAACCAGGCACCGGCGCCGTGCTGTTGGATGTAGTCGGCAACCTCCTCGACATCCATATCGACATCGATCTCGCGCAGGTTCGTCTGGAGCATGCCGAAGGGCTTGCGCCACCACTGGCCAGCCTGCAAGGTACTCGCATCACCCATTGTTGTTCTCGTGCTTGGTCTTCGCGTGCTGGAACGAAGAAAGTGGTGGTTGTGGGAAGCAGGACCAACAGAGATCAGGCATGGTCTCTGTATTTCAACTTCGGCCAGATGGTACACCGGTTTCCGCCGTTGAAATGTAATTTTTTTGGCTCCGCGTTGGTGTCGGTTACTATACGCAATGTTTAGTTGCCGATGGGTCAGAAACGTCTACTAACCGGGAACTTCCCAATTTGGCAGTCAGATGACCAAATCACGAGGAATGGAAGACAGACTCGTCATGTATTTCACTGATAGATTGGCTGGATGCAAACCCAATGTTTCCAAGTGCGCCAGAAGAGACTTTTTGTCCGAGGTATGCGGTTTCAATCTCAGATTGACAAAGGGCAATCGACGGTACCGGCTTATCATGCTTTCCAAAACAACCAACCCACCACGTGACTAGAGGTGGTAGCTTCAATTTCTAATATAAGTCTTTTAGTTTAAATGACTTGCTACAAGGATCGTATCAAAATATATCCATTTATTATTCTCTTCGAGCGGGACGGTGTGGCGGGAAGCGGCCCTCTCCCGTAGGG
>JAGQEM010000228.1:11579-48214 GCA_019202945.1 Corynespora olivacea
GAGGGATCAAAGTTATTCTTTTGAATAATACATATCGAAAGTATTATAATAAGAGTTTATATCTACTACTTTGGTCACCTTGTGCGTCAGGTTTTCAGAAATGATCGATATTACCGGTGCTCTAGCCTTAGGCTTGTGACAAGAATGGCGAAACTGGGCAAATAACACTCTTGCTTGGATTTGTTAGACAAAGATAGGCGTGGATGGACGATCCATCCCTCCGCAGACAGCATCAGTATGGACATGATTCGATGTTATTATTGATGTATTCTCGTCGGGCTTGGGAAACGAAGGAATACCTGTATTGAGCTGCGATGGCTTATTCCAGCAGACGCCTGAGCTGTTGGAAAGACGACCAAAACGGTTAGCTGGGTCCAATTGATGAAGTTTTCCGGAAAGCACCTACGCATCTGGGCGATTTTGACATGGTAGGGTCTACTTACGCACCAGACAATCTCCTCCGCAATATCGTCACCGGTCACTACGAGTTTCAGCAGTACCCGGAATCTCTTGAGATATTGGTCTTACGTGGAGTCAAGCCAGCATACTCATTGTCTGCTCTGGACTTGTCCCTTCGATACCTCACAATCGAGAACTTCGTTTCAACAATATCTAGAATCAGTTAGTCGCCGTATCATTGACGGGAATGGTCTGGTATTTGGCGGAGAGGTTACCCACCTGGTTGTATTTCGCGAACTCTAATGGGAGTATTAACCAACTCCTCCAACATTGAAGATGATGTTGCTGAAATAGCATGTTTTGTTGCACAATAGATTGAACCTGATTTGTTATTTCAATCGAATACAGCCATAAGAAGTATGTTTCTCACTTCCGGCATAGGCCTCTCTGCCAGCCACAGAGCCTAGATTGATAATGGACTACTCCAAATAATCAGAAATCTATTACTATATATTAAGGAAAAAGCGTCTGGTACATACACCTGAGCCTTTCTTTTTCATTGCCCGCACGATGAATTGCGTCAATCGAAGGCCGACGACTGTATCCACTTAGCTTGTTCTTGGTGAGTAGAATACGGAACTTTGATGGGGATACATTCGTAAATGAGCTCCAAAGAAACTATGAAGAATGAGAGGAAACGCCACGAGCCATTTTTATTTATCATCACATTGATATCGTCGTCGGCTGAGAGGAAGAACATTAGTGTGTTGTAAGGTAAAAACTCCCGGATCAAGACCTACCAATTTCTGAAGCACATGTGTCAGTGAGACATAGCTGCAGAGTGATTTTTTGTGGCGAACATACCTCCTATATGTTCTCTTCCACATACCATACCGGCATTGTTTAACAAGCTGTCTTGCATTAGCCAAGCCGATACGAATCAGTCAAGCTTTCGCCTTGATCGCCCTACATATCAATTTTCTTTTTGTTAAACTTCTCCGCCAGACTCAATATCATTTTTACTGGTCATTTCCACTCCTGCATCCAGAAAAAAAACGGTCGGCTTGGACCTCGGCACTCTTTGTGTGCCTCAAGGCATCTTTCCTTTACCTCAAGCAGCTACTCAGTCCGTCTCACAGTTATAATAACATTTGCGCCGCAGCGAGCGAAAAGAACCGCGGTAGCTGCGCTAATACCGGTAGAGGCTCCCGTTATGAGGGCTGCACTAGGTTAGAGTTCGCTGGTTTTGAGGTCTCGGGGTAGAATGTAGACTCACACGTCTTGCCATTGAGTCTACATAAAGTTGGTTGTTTTAACGTATTTCCGCAGGTAAAAATCGGAACTCACTGAGAGTTGATATTGAAAATGGTCATTTTGGAAAGACGATTTATAAAAGAAGCATAGGGAGGGGTGATGGGAAACCCTGGCGTCTGAACAGTCACCGCAGCAGGGTTGAAATAAACTTTCACGTTCAACGAGTCTTACGGAGATCAGATTAAGATTTATTGAGCTATGAACATAACGTGATGATACATAAAACGAGGTTGTAGTGTGAATGTGGTGAAAAGTCAGTTATCGTGCGCGCTTGGAGGTACGCCCCTAACTCTAGCCAAACGACAGCGGAAATGATGACTAGGAATCAACAAAAGGACAGTGTACGTTTGTAAATAGAATTCATGTATCAGAGTCAGAGATTCGGGCAACGGTGGATTAATCCAGCAGAGAATCGGAGATATACATACGATGAAGATTTCAAGCTACTGGTTTCACCGCAGGCCTCATGTGATCTTGTCAGCAAGGGAGCTAGAATCTGAGCCTTGCAACTTACATTGTGTGCTGCTCCATGAGCAAACCGTCTTTTCCATTGATAGGCTTGTCGAATCCATTGCGCCTCTCGAATTCTTCAAACTCTTTAGTACCTCGGCGTTGATATATGCTGTCCACCGAGCTCTCGTCCAGACCCTTGGCTTTAGCTACGGCTATCATACGCTCAAGTTCGCCCTCTGCTTTACCGCGTTTGAAGCCAGCGTTACGAGGATACCAGAACTGGCGAGGTCTCGTAGGCTTGTACTCTGGCAGGGAGTCGCGACCTAGGTTGCGAAGAATCACCTTCTCCAACAGAGTCTTGATGGTATACAGTGATTAATTATTATGAGCCATTGATAAACCTGGTTATGCGACTCACATATTGTCCGTCTGGACGATTCAAGTTGTAGGGACCGTGTAGCGAGACGTGTGGGTTGCTAATCACCCGAGGGTAATGGAGGTAATTGGGGCTGGCGGCATGTGGGAGTAACCCATGCAGCAAAATCACATCTCCTTTCTTTGCAACAACCTTGGAGAACTGCGAGCACTTCTTCACGTGAGTGCAGTGTGCTGCGTAGATGGGAGGATCCAACCCCTCTGGATGATCGTAGAGGTATTTTACAACGCCTATGGGCTGAAGTCAGAATAGTCATTCTACTTATACAAAGCGCATGTAGTCAGTTACCTTCAATGCCATCCTCGCACACCCAAGTACCCCCGCCTCTTTCGGGGATGTCAGTGAAGACGTGAATTACTGTCAAGGCATTGCCTGCCGAATCGAGGAACATGCGATACCAGTCGTCATCCGTGTGCCAGCCATCTTGAGCCTGTGGTATAGGCTCTCCGTCCTCGATGGTCTTATCTTTGCTTCCAAAGTTAATGATGAAAGCATCGCCGTAGTATCGTTCACGGACGGGGTCAATTTTATCCTCGCCGCCACAGATATCAATCACTTTCTTCCAGGCTTCCGGTGCGAATTCTTCTGCAGGGACCTCGCGGTGTCTGGGTAGATGCAGGTACTCGGAATGCCAGGTAGATTTGTCGTGCTCGTCATAGTCCACTCTCGCCCACAGATCTTGCATCCACTTATCAATATACTCCTCTTTGATGGCGCCTCGAATATGAAGCCAGCCCTTTGTAAGGAAGAAATCGGCCTCCTCCGGAGTAAGGTTTTCATAATGAGCATCTGCTGAGATAGTGGACAACAATGGCTTTGCGTCGGAAGGCATATTGTAATTGCTTGGTGGAAACAGCTAAGCTTGAAGACGCCAGTGGCTAAGCTTATACTAGCAGATCCGGGAACTTGATCCTGCCCCCTGAATGGAAACGATGTTCCAATATGCACAACCTGCAAACGGCGTGCGATCTCTAGCTTGTAAGCTTGAGCGGCTTACCGACATGGGGTTTTTGCGCACGCTCAACCTATCCAAACATATCTCATGAAAGTCACGTCAATTGTCCATCTCATTAACGTGATCTGTACCAACATACCGAATAAGATAGATGATTGACGTCTGTAAGCGAGCTTAGCCAGCTAGTCGCAAAACGATACCCGAAACGCGGGGAAATGGCCGGTTATTAGAACACAAAAGTATCCACCTTAGTTGTGGGCAATTCAGATTTACATTTTCAAGGTGTTTTCATCGGACCGCTTCTGTTTGCCGTCCCGGCAATGGCGAACAGTTTGACAATCGAAAACCCTGCGAGCCGGACTGCCCAGAAACAACGGTCGAGTCGTGCATGTCAAGCGTAAGTTTCCTTCAACGCACCGGGTAATATCTTGCTTACACCATAGTCCCATAGTTGTCGTGTGGTAAGTGGCTACGAGCACCACTCAAACGAGTTATCAAGTGCCAACAACCATAGGCCAAGATCAAATGTGTGCTGCTTCCTGGTCAAACACGGTGTTGTCGATGCTGTGAAGTCTCCGCGACATGTTTCTTTCCAATAAGTAGACGGGGGAGGATCAGGGGGAGCAAAAAGTGAGTCGGCGACCTAGGGTCCCTTTAATACTATGAGATTAAAACTGTTAGTCGTCGCACGCTCCAAAACCGCCCCAACGTTGATTGCGCAAATCCGTATTCGGAACCACGAGGCACCAAGGTATTCGAGCAGGTAGAAGCCACTTCTGCCAGCTTTGATTGTGAACCTGAGTCTCCGCATCCAATTGGGTCTGTCGTTCAACATAGCCCCCTAATTCAAAATGCGAGGGTCAGTGAAAAGGAACCTCCTGTTCTACATCGAAATATGACTCCTCCCCCAAATGAGTCTTGTCTTTCGATTCAAGCGAACTCTGCATTGCCCTCCTATCTTCCACGAGGGCTTACAAATGAACGAGATCAGACGATAAGTCCCTCTGATCGTACCCTCCAGTACTCAGCGGACCCGCGCAACAATACCAGACACAGCTCTAGACGTACCTCACGACCTGGAACTACCACGCCTTGGAACCCGCACAAATTAATGATGGACGTTGATAACCGCCACGAAATACATCAATCTACCGTTTCACGAAAACTATATCGGATGCTGGGCGAGTTCCCAGTGGAAGACGGCCGCAATGATGATGAACCAGAGAGTTTCCAAGACCCCCTTTGGCTAATAGCCGGTCTCGCGGAGCGAGGCTGGGATCTTAACGCGAAAATCCGAGACACGAGAACGGCAGGGCAGCCTGCTGTACTCGGTTCTATCAACTTACCAGCCGAGGATGCGCATCTTCTTAACCGATGGAGTCCCAAGGCGTTGCGGGAAATTGAGAAGGAGCAAAGTCATTTCTACAAGCATGGCGTACTTGGCTCAAAGTGCGACGTCTCCGACGTTATTGATCCCGTTCAACATGGGTTACTCATGGAAGAGAGAGTAACCGAGCTTTTTCAAGCGTAGGTCAGTCACCTGCAATTCCTTTTGGTAGCTAATTCATTGCCAGCTATTGGGAGATGGTCCATCCTCAATGGGCAATACTGGACCCTTCTCTTCATACACCTGCCTACGTCCAAAGCAGATCAGCCTTGCTAACGACTACGATCCTGACGCTAGGATCCACTGCCCTTGCCACACTTCCTGATGCACGGGACGAGCAGGTTTCTGATGCGCTACGTCTTCGGGCGCATGTTGAAAAACTAACCCTCGTCGTCTTTGCGACAGGAGCAAGGTCCATCGAGATTATTCAGGCTCAGATTGTGAGTACAGCACGACCATTTTGTGCTAGTGGCGACTGACGTCGTAAGCTCCTGTCACGATGGGGTGCATCTCCCAAGACTCAATTCGAGGAACAGCGCTGGATGCGTGCTGCCATGATACCAAGGATGGCATTCGAAATCGGACTAAATCTTCCACGTCACTACTCTAGCGACCATGAGATTGATATGCACAAGTCTGATAAACTTCGATGGAATGATCTTCGTACAAGAGGGTTCATGATCATCAATGAACACCGGTAGGTAGCTCGACTCCTAATCTCCATTCCGATCTTTCGTTCCAACGCAGATTACAGGTTCTTTACCTACTCTGGTCGACCTTCTATGGATCTTTCTCAGTTTGAGTTGAGCGAGGCTGAGTTAGGCGAGATAGTCCAACTCAGCCGAGATCGGTCGGCCACCTCCTTCGCTGCATTTTATCAATTATATCTCTTCGACGTATGTTATAATCTTCTGATCAGGAAAACTTATAACTAAGTTTCCCAGCGAGATGTTCGTCAAAGACTCGAGCAATATCCATTAGGGCCCCACTCCAGTCTCTCGTTAGATGCCGAGCTCGAACACATCAAGAGCTATATCGAAAGATGGCTCCAAGACTGGTGTCCAGTAGGCGGAGATGAGAAGCTTATCTGGCATCTTTCGCACGATGCACTCAGCTGTTGGCTTCTTCTCGCAGTCCGAGTTGCTAGAAAATCTCCTCAAGCCCTCCCCATCCGTCAACAGCAACAGCGCCAGCAACTTCTTCTCCGACTATCCATAAGATTATTTAAAGAATGTTTGTGTGTCCCGCAAGCTGTATACATGACACAACGGGCAGCCATTTTTCCTTTTGCGGCTTCCATCATCCTCAAACTGAGCACGAGACGAGACCTCGTTCTCCGCCTAGCACTCCGGATGGCTGGAGATCCTAAAAAGCGGCAATTGCCCACCTTCATCCATGAGAGTGGAAAACAAATGCTTGTCATGTTGTGGTCAGTTCATCAGTCCGAGTTCCTGGACACTGCTAACATTTCTCTTACAGCATAAACAATCTGAAACAGCCCAGTCAAGAAGCCCATGCTGATGCTGAAAATGGCTCGGGCTCGTCAGGGGATTTTAATGTACTGGCTAGTGCAGATAGCCCACGTCACGGTACATCTGATCAGCAAAGGCTTCCAGGCACTGCATACGAACCCACTCTGATTCGGACGGACGAAAACCAACAAGAGATCGATGGATTTGCCTACTCTGATCTGCTTCTCGGGTCGTACATGAGCGAACATAATTTTCCGTTCAACATCGCCGATTTTGCTTCTGTGCAGAATGGCGCAGAGCCACAGATCGAATTGCAAGATCTGATGCTTCCCCTCTATCCGTCCGCAAATCTTGACACCTTGATTGGTGCAACCGATCCGCTCGACTTCACCAAAACCAGCGGATCAGTACAAAACAGGAACCTAGTGAGCATGGACAATGAGGCTATCGCAGAAGCGACCTCTTTTGATAGTTTTCCAGTTCCTATGGATGGCATAGGGCCAGTTTCAAGCAGTGTCCAACCGCCTAAGGGTGGGTTTCCCTCGGGCATGGAGCATTCACCTCTTGGTAGCGCAGCCTTTCCGGTTTCTAGCAGCGATGTTTTCAGTGGTCCAGTCAAGTCGCAAAGGGAAGTATTATTATCTGTTGTTGACAACCTCATACGACTTGCCTCTCTCATGTAGACCATTTAGTCCTCGATCAAAACATATCGTGCTGTAGGGTGAAATTTTGAGAGTGTGGGTACAGAGGTGCATCTATGCAGCAACCTCTACCAATAGCCATCTTTTAACTTATTGAGGTGTAATTGGATTAGTCTTTACGCCATGAAATTATTGTTGAAGTGCTGGGCCGCTGTTCCAATTCTTCACTTGACTGTAAACTCCGACACCAACATTCCGCGATAACATGAAGATACGGTAGATTGCCTTTTGCTTGGCCCCCTGGGCCTGGTATCCATGGGAAAACTGTGGGGCATGAAAGTGTGGGGAAGTGCGGGGAAGTGAAAACTGGGGAAAAGGACAGCATGCGGAGAAGAACCTGGAGTATAACACCTTGGCAATTGGCCTAGTTAGATATGATCAGCTTCTTGGCGTCTCTTGTCAATGGATTCTAGTCACCGCTTCGGCTCCTAGACAGAGAGTATCGAGATAATTATGACATCGGTAACTACACTGAGCTTTTACTACAATGAGCTTTTCCCATAGATTACATATCTTCCTCTAAATCGACAACCCGCGATTCTCCACGTTCAATACGCATTGTTGCTCCCTTTTATACCATGGCTGAAATGAAGCCCGAAACCACAAAGACGGAATACGTGATGGCGGTCGGCCAGACACGCTTGATCAGTAGCGGAAACAACGACACCACCGATGAGATTGAAGACGTCTACATGCCAAAAGAAAACATGAACATCTTGGAGTGCGTTCGTACCTACAAGCTAGCAACATTGTTCTGCGTTCTCGCTGCTTTAGGTACGCTTTCGGACGGCTACCAGGTCCAGATGTCAGGTAGTATCGTCGCTCTCAGTGGCTTCATCCGCACTTTCGGCGACCAGCAGCCCAACGGTCAATACAAGATTGATCCCCAATACCTCGCTCTATGGGGCTGTGAGTCTTCTGTGATCACATGTCGAGCAGGACTGATATGTCTTCTAAACAGCCCTTAAGAATGTTTTCGCTGTGCTTGGGGGCGGTATTGGATCGTATCCTGCTGACAAATTCGGTCGCAAGTGGATGATGCTGGTCATCCAAATCATTATGGTCGGCGCTTGTATCTTGGAGCAGTTGTCCTCACATTGGACTCATTGGCTTGGTGCCCGTTTTCTCGATGTAGGCTCGTCCTCCCGGCATACGTGGATGCAACTCATATCATACAGGGCTTCTCTATTGGCATGGCACAGTGCTGCATCAACGTTTACATCGGAGAGATAGCACCTACTGCTGGTCGCGGCGCTTTGATGAGTCTCGTTCAGTTATTCGTACGTCCAACCTAATCCCCCATAAGGAATGAACGGTAAACTAAATAATGATACAGTACGCTATTGGGGCCTTTATCTCGTCTATCTCGCTGAACATTGTTTCTCAAGACAAACCCGAACACTGGCGTCATGCGGTTCTGTCTCAATTCGCAATCATCGCAGTCGCGCTTATCGGCTGGTTATTCCTTCCTGAATCTCCTCGATGGCTCTGTATAATTGGTCGCGAAGTAGAATGTAAGAAGGTACTACAAAAGATTAACGGCAAAGTCAAGGGCTACAATGTAGACCGCGAGTATGAGATGATGCTACTCGAAATTCGGAATGCTCAGGTCTCCAAGGAGCTCCAGGGTGGAGGCTCCTATCTGGACGTATTTCGTGGGACGAACCGCGTAAGAAAACCCCATCCATCTTAACATACTTTGCTGAAGCTCCGCTATAGCGTCGCTTGATCATCTCGTTTCTCCCGTGGCACTGGCAAGTAGCTATGGGCGTGCCCATCATAGGAACTTACTCTGCCTACTTCTTCAACATGGCGGGAATGTCTAATCCGTTCCATGGAACGATTGCAACTAAGTAAGTTTGTTTTTGGAAAAGATGTTTGTACTGTACTGATTTCATTGAAGTGTTATTTCGATCGTCATGCTTATCGCTGCCGTTCCACTTATCGAGCGATGCGGCCGCCGTACACTACTCCTTTGCTGTTCCCCCATCGCAATAGGTTCTCTTTTGATCATAGGCGGTGTTTTGAATACAAATGGACCAGCAGTCGGACCCGTACTTATCACCTTTGCGTACGACCAAGAATGTCTATAGAATTACAGTAACAAAGCTAACTAGAGCCAGGTGCTTATGGAGCGTCGGGTACAACCTGTCTGCTGGCCCAATGGGTTACATATATGTCGCCGAGACTTCCACAACTAGACTGAGAGCCAAAACTACCGGCATCGCAGTCATGGGCGTCCAGACTATGGCAACCATCTACGTGTACATTGCACCCATCATGCTCAACTCCCCTCTAGGAATGAGTAATACCGGTACGTGATTTCTTTCTGACCTCGGTTTTTCATTTACTGAATTAGCCTTAGTGTTCTTTTTTGCTGGAACGGGTACTATTGTGTATATTCTCGTCTTTTGGCTAGTTCCAGAGATGAAGGGCCGAAGCTATGCGGAGCTCGACGAACTGTTCGCGCGCAATATTCCAGCCTCGAAGTTTGCCAAAACAGAGATACGTTTGGGAGAACGTCAGCCCGAGCGAACTGACGAGCCGTGAACGCTAGGCATGTCGTAGTTGGAATACCACACGTCATGTAGTCTCTTTCAATAGCCGTGTACGGAATTTTCATTATCGTTATTTGTGGCCCGAGGACTATTCTGGTATAATTCATTTATGTGTTACCAAATTCTATTTGCCGCGTGTTAACGTTCTGGGAACGTGACAAACCAACACTAGCTTGCCATTCTTCACCCCACTGCTGTTGTGCCTAGTACTCTAGCTCCGTTTTGAATCTGATTGCCAAAAGGCAGTCGGCATGTAGGATCCGGAGCAGGATGTTTTGAAGCAGGACGGATGGTTTCAAGAACACCAACACTTATGATGGACGCGGAGTCTGTTTCTCATTTACCGGACCACTTCGTTCCCTAAATCAGTGACCACAAAGTATATGCATCACAGCCATCCATTCTTGAACTTTCCGGTCTCCATAGCAGTAGCACATCCCTGAAAAATTAACAAGGTTCGGCAACGATCAATCAAGAGGTGATTCGGTTCGTGCAGGGTTACATATTCATGTATAAGTTATACTCAGCGATGGTAACAAACAAGGCAGGTTTCAAGGAGAAACACGTCAGAATAATCCTGAGGAGAGTGTGCCGTATGTAGATGTCCATCTCATCTCGCTATTTCAACTAAATCTAAATTGTTAGATAGATTTTGTGAGAATGGAGCGAAATGAATTCCAATAGTTTTTCTGAGTACTAAGATATACATCGTAGCAAATTCTTTCAAAAACGACTCTTCTATGTACCCCAAACATCAAGAAAGTGAATATCAAACCAGTTGAGAGCTTCAGCACGAAAATCGTCGTACTCGATGAAAGATCCGTTCGCGTTAAATACCATATTCTGCCCAACCCCGCCGCCAGCGGAAGCATTATAAACTGGCCATACAGGCTCCATAACAGCACCATTAGGATTCAGATCGTTGATCATATGTATCCAGGCAGCAGAAACTTGCTTGGCAAGAGCCTTGTTCTTCTCCGATACCAGGGGCTTGAGCCTGTATCCCAAGCCTGGCACATCGTTGAAGACGTAGGAAACCTCGAGGAAATGAGCGGCTGAGACGTTCGGCGGTATTCCATCTGGGGTGGCATCGAACCGATAGCTCCAATTGGGGACTCCGTGATCACTCCAGAATATGTTAGACTTGCGGCGCCATGCGATATTGATCGCATCGCCGCCCAATGCGTTACCCCGACGGTTCTGGAGACCCAGATACTTCAAATCCCGTGTGTTTTCATCGATTATATCCGGCCAGGAATGGAGGTTTGGAATGCCGACGCTCTGAATGTTCGGATAAAGGGCAGCCAACTCCTCGACCAATTCATCAATGCTCTTGCCGGTCGTCTCATTGACCTTTTCAGAAAAGATGGGTCTGATCATGGCTTTGAAGTCGTCGTCTGTATTGAGAATTTCAACGTTAGCGTTTCCACGTAATCCTCTGAAGTAACCACCTTCGTCCGTATTGGAGCCGATCAGAATGGGAACTTTTACGAATCGGCCGTCCCTGAATTGGTTGGATGGATAGTCTTGTATGAAGTCGCCATCCATCACAGGAGTCCAAGGACCGATACCACTCTTGTTGATGGCTTGATTGATATCGTCGAACGCCACTCTCTGGAGGCATGCTATAGCATCGGTCGAGCCCACAGTCGCCGCACAGCTTGTGTTTCCGACTAGCTGATCGAATACTGACTGATCTTCGATAGTACTGTTGAAACCCCCAGCATAGAATCGAGGGACACGACCACCGAAGCCCGACTCGCCAATAGCGACGCGGAAAAGACCATCGTCCCGACCTGAATTGTCAACACTCGTGAATCACTACAAACACATCTGCTCTTACCATTGTAGGCGAGGATTTGCGCAGCCAGAGCTTCGGCGCCACAGCTCTCTCCCACAATCGCCACCTTTGTGGGGTCGCCTCCAAATGCCTCAATATTTTCGTTCACCCAATGGAGTGACTGTCGCATGTCGTGATATCCCAAATTGACCGCGCCCGCTTCCTGAGCTTGCTTCCCTAAAAGCCAACCCCACACACCCAGACGATAATTGATGGTGATACCGATGAACGGTTTGCCCAACTCGACGGAATGCTGCACAGCATAGGTGTAGTTATATCGCTTGTCCGAGCTACCGCCTTTGGCGAACCCACCACCATGGATCCAAACAGCGACTGGCAGTTTCGACGTGTTTGTGATACCTGCTGGACGAATGATGTTCAGGTACAGACAATCTTCCGACATGGGATAACCAGATCAGTCTGCGTTTGGGCCAGTCCATGCTATACCGTAGCCCCAGCAATGCTCTCTGTAATACGTGACCTCTTGAACTCCATCCCACGTCTCATTGATTGGTTCTGCCCGTGTGAAGCGAACCACTTTCTATATTATATCAGTGTTTTCCCATCGCTTACCATAGCTTTAGACCTCACCCGAGCGTATCGGATACCAAGAAACAAATCCTGATCATAGTTCGGTAGGTGGACGCCACCGTACGTCCCGTTTTTGGTCTCGACGGTAGGCCCTTTGTATCCATCTCTCGGCACGATTTCAGCTCCTGCACAACCAAAAACAATGGCAGCATATGGCAGGAATGATAGACGCATGGTGTAACCCGAAAAGTGGATGATCGAAGAATCTGACTGTCATTCAAAGCTGGCCGGAAGGGCTGCTATAAAGATGTCCCACAAGGAATTCTCATCCAGTGTGCATATCCTCACTACATTGATGTTGGGGAACCCTCGTAGCTTTTTCCACACTTTGTGTAGTACGGTTAATGACCACATGCTCATGGATAGTTGCCGCCCCGCACAGCGCACGGCCAAATCGTTCCGATTCTCGACGACGTAGTTGCGCCCTGCTAAACTCCAGCGGCCCGGCTCCCAGAACGGGCTCTAGATAATCAAGCAACCATGGTTTGATTTCCGGTCTACCCGGCTTTTGATCACGAGTGACATGACCGCTGTGTAGTTGGTTAACTGCACCCGGCAGAGGCGTGCGAAGATCGCCGGCTTAGTAGCCTCCATTTTTCGATGCAGGGTCCTCCACATATTATGCAGGCCGCCAAGCCAACCTATTATGGTTTATAAGGAAATAGCTCTGACAACGTACTCCGCGAAACTTATCTAAGGTAAGTACAATGCGTAGGACGTTGCTTGAAAGATATGCTTTTGTGGAATTGACATTCGAGATCACTTTTTCGTGCGAGGCTGCGGGCAATAACTGATATATACAATCATACTGTGCGGTATTTTAAGAGCAGCCTCATTGGATCTCGCGCTCGTATACGTTATGAAGAATGAAAAGCGGAAGCAGTGACATTTATCGTGGGAGACCTTCGAGCTAGTCTCTGTTGAGTTAGCTCAGCGCCAGAGGTTCCGTCAGGCAACGAAAGGATTTCATCGACCGGTCTTCCTTCCCCTCCGTCTCCATCTCATCCACGTTGTTAATCTCATCGAACGAAATTGTATATCTTGCGTCATACTCTGGAGACCTACGATGGTACTTGTGGAACCACTTATGAACGACTCCGCTGTCGCTGCCTTGGACTCACTGCCAACGGAACTTCTTCATAACATCGCGACATACCTTTCCTGTTCCTCTATCCTCAGCCTTTGCTTTTCCGGTCGAGCTCTTTACGCCGCGCTATATGATAAGTCCGTCTTCAAGCGCAATGCCATCGATGTGCTCTTTGTTGACAATTACCACGAGCTCCTCGAGCTAGAGGATGAGCCTGTAGAAGATTGGGACTATGCAGATTGGGGTCCAGATGCGCGACAGCGAAAAGCCACTGGAAACAAAGATTGGTATCTGGCTTGGCCTCGGGCTTCCGTCTTCAACAACTTATCAGCAGGGGATAGCGCACGAATTGCATTCGCGGTTGAGAAAGCCAACAAGACTTTCAACGTCGCCCCGCACCACCAGCCTTGGAATCGGATGGAACAGTGGGAGGGTGAATCGTTGGTCACTTGGCTGCCGCATCTTATCGCTCTTTTCCACAACTGCACTATGGATTTGAGACCTGAGACGTTCCAACTGATCATATGGGCACCAGACATACTCGATGTCATCGAAAAAGAGATCAGACCGGTCCTCAATCCCTCTTTCCCAGACTATGTGGCCGTAAGCTTTTGCTTGGTCGCATTAATGCTAAAGCGAATGGAAAACATTCTTCCAAGTGATCCAGACGAAAATGGCTACGAGGCCATGAGGTCCGGTTTCTCGAGCTTTCGTTTGCGATGTCTATACATCGTGGATGATCTGGAGTGGACACTTGAAGAACCACATGATGTGCACAAATTTGACTTCAAGGACCGTTACACACTACTTGTGTTCCTTGTCCTTCGTTTCTCCAGTATCCCTGAATTGATGGATACGCTATTTCCGTCGCTCCAACTCATTCCGATGGCTACTGTTTTAAACAACCCGATACCGTTTCGCACTCTCATAGATACTTTCTGCGCCATGCATCTTACAAGTCGCCAAATCATCGATCTATTCTCTGGTGAGTGGACTGGATGTTACACAGATAAGCGGTGCCCACATGGCCACGAGTTCGGCCCTCCACTCCGGTCGATCCATTTCTTAATATGTGAGCGATCTCAGTATGACCCCACAGAAGCGATTGCCATAATTGAGGAAAAATCCCATGTAGTAGATTCATGGGGGTCGTTCACTGTCAACGGCAGTATTTTTGCGGATGGCGAAGTCTGGCTTATACGAACATACGAGCCACGCGTCACCGACGGACATGCTCGGGAGGCCAACCCTTCCAATTTCAGAAGCATTATCACTCCTTTCGGCATTGTGGGATCCTGGGAGATTGACCGTGGTATCAATATGATTCATCATCACTTCATGCGCTGGTGGACCGGGTTCTTTTGGCTTTGGAAGAAAGAGTGGTGCCATCCTTGGTAAATCAATCACGCAAGATATGACGTAGGAAGATGTGCGTATAGTCGACGTCTTTTCGCTGGTTGTGAAGAATGCTGCAGCCTACGTAACGTGGCTTTGCATGTTTGGAGCGCTAGTGCGACGTGGCTACAATACGGATGAGGCTCGGTTTTAGACTTTCAGGGAACGGGTATCACCGCAAAACCAATTAGCCATTTGGAATATCTCAGATCCAAAACTCGATATACACACGTGGAGGCCTAGTCACTATCGATTGGATCGTTGGCGCCTTTTCGTACCAAACTCTTGGTCGTGCGGATTCCGCCCAACCAATGGCCGCGATAGAAGATTATAGATCACCCCAGCAATTTTTAATTACTTGTTCACCCGTTTCCCGCCTTGGAACCACCCGCGTTTGGCTTCACTTCGAGATAAATATCGACAATGCAGTGATCCTCTCCCGGCCAACCAATGGATAAGCGCTTATCGGCGCTCTTAAAACGGACCCTTCTGGTTAGTGGTTTAAACAAAACATGAGCTAACCTAGCTAAGCTAAAGCACCATCTTCGTGTCCAACGAACCCGGAAGGGTAGCCGTGCGTGAAACATGAAACCCCGGGTGCTCCCCTGGCCGGCAAAGCTTAATTCTGATAAGCTCATGATGTGGAGTATGGTTTTGGAGCAAGATGAAATCCAGACCAGACAACACTGCCTACGATGGTGGGTCCGACACTCTTGGTCACGGGTCTTCCAAATACGTCCGGATGTACCAAGACTGCCACATGTGATGACGGCTGGGCGAGTATATCAAAAACTGGCAATATGGGGCTACTTGATATATCAATACTTCTTTCTTTTATTGCTTTGCTCAAGGCTCTGGTAGCATTTTTCTTTCTCACTGTCTGTTCTGTTCGCGCTTCTCTCTTTGAGCGTCTTAATCGTAATCCTTAATCGACAAGTTTACCACCATGAATGCCTCAGCAACCATCCGCAGCGCCTATGTGCGCACCTCAGTCATGAATCTGCGCCCTTCGGTCGGCACTGGCCTGGTACCCATCCAAGAACTCGAATCCCGACCTGCCAACCCATCCAAGCTCCGTGACTTCAAACCCATAAACTACCTTGAGCACCGCGAGATGTGTGACCAAATACGCGTAGCCGCAGGTCCCTATCACGACATCACAAACAATTCCGACCACGGTCACGCATACATCACAAACGATTATATGGATAATCAATCATTCATGGACTTCAGTGAGGATGGCCAATTCAGGACCCGGATCCGAAAAATCTTTACCGTATTCCCTTACCGGGATCCGATTTACCTCGTCGCTATTGTGTTTTTGGTCGGAAGTCTCGATCTTGTCATCAACGCATTTTTCGACCTACTTCCCCGAACTATTCCTTCCTCTGCCTTCGAGACCGAAGAAACTATCGCTGTCCCCGCCACCGTCCTCATTGGCTCCGCTTTCTTTTTCGCCGCTGGTATCTTCGATATCTTCGGTGCTCTGAACGCCGATCGCGGCACCCTCGAAACGTCAAAAGAGGACCTCCGAAATATAACGTATAAGCCGGCACTGCTAGGCTCTCCAGAGTTCAAATGGATACCTTCACGCGTGAAGTTTATCGATCTGGCAACTACGAATCTCGCCTTCCAAGCCGGGCTCATTGTTCTCTTCGGCGGTGTGATTTTCATGTTTGCCGGCATTGTGGATTTTCCTGGTGTGGTGCCGGAGGAATCGAAGTTCTTTGGGTTGATTGTGTTTGGGCCACAGGTTATCCATGGATTTCTGTTTCTCATCGCGAATGCGATGCTGGCTTTGTCTGAGCAGGAAACATGGTGGAAGCCAAAATTGTGGAATGCGGACTGGCAGGGTGCTTTTTTGAATGCGATGGGTGGGTTTGGATTCATGATGGCTGGATTCTTCTTATTCCAGAAAGAGGATTTGGCGGCGGCTATTGCAGCGATGGCAGGAAGCTGGGCTTTTGTGGTGGGGAGCTTGGTGAGGCTCTACGTTACGATGGATGTGTATTGAGGCCGAATTTGTGGCAATACTAGCCTGTCTTACATTGCGATGAAAATGCAGATGTTCGCCATTTGTGAAGTTGAACACCGATGTTGGTAATACTGAAATTGTTCATGAGACTCGAATACACCCAACCCGCTACGTTGTACAGCCCATGTCGGAAGCCCAGATACGGAGTGCAAACTTAGAACAGATCAGATGTTCGGTAGATCTCAGCTACGTCTGTATCGTATCCATACCTGCGCAGCAGTTCAGTGACAAATGGCCTTTCCATCTAAGCAGCGATCAGTGCTTCGCAAGATCGACGATATTCTTGCCCTCGTTTCCGCTCACAATCAATCCGTCCATTCCAAACCTAAGCCACCTCAGCATCCGGCCCTGATTGGTACGTCATGTCCACCATGCGCCCCATCCTTAGTCCCCACATCATTCATGCAAGTGAGAATGTGGCGCAGGCGGGAGTGAGGCTTTCCGATGGCGAATTTGTATGGAGAAAAAGCGTGAAAGTGAAACGTGGTTTCATACACGATTGGAAAAATCTATGGTAGACGTAAAATATCCATGTATTCATGTAATAATAGGTGTGAAATTTAAACGACTTCAAATCCTAGAGAGACCAGCGAAACCTCATTTATCCAAGCAGTCATGTAGACCAGGAAAAGAAAGTAAAATCAAGAAAGAAAAATGCACGTAGACAGGGTATGAAAAGGGGTAGCGAATTAAAGGCACTGACACTCGTGTGAACAAACTATGCAAAAGAGCTGGAAAACAAGAAAATCCGGAAGAAAAACGTTAAAAAACACCGCCCGATGCAGGTATATGCCCATAACCATAAATCGTAATCATCCTTTCGAGTCGACCGCCCAAAGTGCGGTACGTGTTCACGCAAGGTATCAAAATCCATCCCCCGACAAAAGAAAGTCATGAGTAGAAGTACAAAAGTGGTAATACAACAACCGTAAATCGAAAATCCAGATGCAATAAAAAGAAAGGGAGAGATTGAGAAAACCGTCGCAAGGCTCACCCACTTACTTGACCCTCTGCACAACAATCCTAGGAGAGCCTCTGACATTTCGTAGCTCAACGACCGCCGGTCTTGGACTTTCTCTCCTCATAGCAACCGGTGTGGCCGTTCTCTCTATTCCACTTGCCCTCCCATCAATACCTAGAGTATGCTCCTCCCACGCCGCCTCCAATGGCACTGCCGTTCGTCCCGGCCCATTCCCGAACGCTTCCTCGCGCCAGAATTGGATCGGCGTAGGCGGACTCACGGGACTTATCGGCGAGTCGTCAAATGGTCGCGAGGAATTTTGAGGCGTTAGGATACGGCGATTACGTTGGCGTTGTGGGGAGGTTGGGGAAATTGTTGAGAGGGAGGCAGAGGAGGATTTTTGGCGTTTGTGGTGAGGTTGGCGCTGGTAGGGCGAGGAGTGTGAAGGCGGAGGCGTCGGGAGGGGGAACGCCGGCGGCTGTGAGGTCGGTGGTGTGTAGGTGTATGATGAGGTGTAGTATGCGGGGATAGACTGTTGCGGTCGCATTATCGAGGTCGTTGAGGTATGCAGATGCGGTTGGGTATAAAGTGTGGGGGGTGTTTGTATGTAGTAAGACGGAATTGAAGTATGTGGTTCATGATATATAGTAGAAGCTGGCATTTGTGCTGGTGTAACAACCGGCGCTGAGATTGGTACACTGCTCCTCAGTGCCGTGGCTGGCGGCGCTCTCGTCCGTAACGGATCATCGTACGCCACGGTCGCGAAATTCGATGACGTCGTCCTCGGGGAAATCTTCACAATCGATAATGGTCGCGGTATTGATATTGGTTCTTCTGAGGGTGATGGATTGCGTGTGTTTGGGTGGCGTGGTTGCGGACTTGGTGACGATGACGGTGTACGTGTTTCGGGTGTAGTAGCCATTGATGTTGTGCGAGACACGGACATTGCTACTGCCGGGGTGTGTGATCTACTGCTCGCCCCCGAACGCTCAGAGATTGTAGTCGGAATGGATAATGGTGGGTGTGGGTATAATTGTGGGACGAGGGAGTAGCGTGGTCGTTGCGAGGGGAAAAGAGAGAACCGTTGCGCGGGACTGCGTATTGGCGGCTCGGGATCGCTATCGTAGGCGTTATTTACCATGCCTGGAGGAGTGTGCAATCGATGCGGTGGTGTTGGTTCTTGTGGTGTGAGCGGAACTGGAGAGAACGGTGTGGAGCCAGGAATAAACGATTGCGGTGAAAGACATTCTGGCGATAGCGCGTGTGAGCTTGCGGTTTGTGGCGAAATGATTGTGGCCCTTTGTACTTGAATATCTGGTGGCGGGATATTAAGTCTTAGACCTCGCTCGCTAGGATTCCTGCTACTATTCGAAGTCGTTGCAGGAGAATTTGGAGGCGTCATAAGGCGCGGAGGCGTCAGTGGACTTAGAGGTGGTGGACTCGGTATCCTAGGTGAAACATCTGGGGTGCGTCTGTATCTCCAAGTAGACGCCGCGGAATCTTCGGATTGCCCTTGGCTTCTCTTGTACCCTCTTAGGTATCCTACAGATGCGTAATGCCCATGCTCCTCATCCGCGGTGATCATATTCCTCCTCGATTCGCCACCCCTCAGCACTCCCGAATCGATGCTGGGGAAGAATGGACGCATATACGGTATACATGCCGTGACCACGCTGAGACTGACTTGAACCTGAGTGCAGACAACCGGGATCCAGAGGTTAAAAGCAGGATTCGTATGCGGCGTGATGGGATATAGGTAAACCAGGCGTGCAAGTGACGCGCCAACAACCAGGATGCGTGGCGCAAAGCAGGCGACTACAGCAATTTTCGTAGAAGATCTCAACTTCAGGTAGATAACTAGATTGACCGAAAGCATGATGATGGCAACATCGGTTGTCATATCGATAATGCAATATACAACCCAAAACAATCCCTACATGAAACATTAGCTTTCATCCATAGCATCCAGAAGGATCCGGTTTTAAAGCTTTGAAAACTCTGTTTAAATTAACTTACGCGGTCATAGCAATGCAACGTGAAGACCTCCCATGGTCGAGGAAGTCCGCACTGGAATGCGACGGCGACGAGTGAGGCGAGGGTCCATGCAAAGGTAAAGGCACCAAAGCAAAGAACGAAGCGGCGATGCTTTTGTTGTATGTGGATACTGTAGAAGATGGTGACGAGAGAAATTTTTGCGAAGCCGATAGTTGCGATGTAAAGGAAGTTGGAGGCATAGTAGCCTTTCATAATGTGGTTTGCTCGACGGACAGTGAGCTGTGCAAAGACACCCAGGCCATCGGAGGCTAATCTCAGAGTCGTGATTGAGAGACCGATGGCAAATACCTACGACTCATCAGCATATCTTAAAATAATAATTGAGAGATGTGGCTTACTAGAGTAAGAAGAACGAGAAGGTCATCGATCGCAAACCTCCGTCCACGAGTGTACTTGATAGCCTCTCTTGAAAGGAATACCAGCACAAAGAGCACCAGCGTTACCCATGTTGTCACCATAATCGCATCGCTCCTATCCTCGCTCGTGATGGCTGTTGCTCGTGTCGATAATGCTGGTGAGGGTATCCTCATGATGATGTGTTCTGGTAGAAGATGTTCGAACGTCCACCACCAGACCCAGCCCAACCAATAGTAGGATGAAACAGTAACGAAAGATAGAAGCAACAAATGGAAAAAGTAACACAGATCTTAGCTATGTTGTTAGCAGCAGGAGAGTCGACATATCGGAACAAGCACCGGGCAAAGGCGCAATGCAGGTGTCACAACGAAAAATGTCGAGGGCAGACGTTGGTAAAACAATGGTTGGATGGACGATGGGTGTGAGCGAAGTAAAGGGAGATCGAACCTTGGGTATTGGTGACCCAGGGTGCAGCGCCCTCGTCATAGCGCAAATGCAAATCGAGGCTCTGCGGAGCGGGAAAGCGCTACGCCGCAGTCGCTCTCCAATCCATTCGCATCTCCCCATGCGTGCGTATCCTCACCCACCCTCGCGCAATGACATATTTTCGTCGACGCTTACCATAGCGATACCGAGTGCGGTAAAAACCCAGCTAACGAGCGCGGCGCAGCATATCAGGAAAGGGACAGGCAGCAAGGTATTCTGCCCGCAAGCGATACAGCACTGCCCGTTTTTCCGCAGGTACTAAGTTTATATTTGTGCGACTATTGGGCGAAGTCTATTGGTTGGAGCGGCTTCGAGAAAGGTGCGGGATGCCTAAAAGTGGTTAGCCGCGGGTATTCAAGTATAGGGCTGAGTAGATGGCGTTGCTGACACGCATGCAGTTCACAGGGATCTGGCTGGCGAAGGGGGGGCAATTCGAGAAGCCGTGAAGAGATGCATAGAAAGCGTGTGCTCGGGACTGAATGCGAGGGTTTCGAAGCGCGTTTGCGAACGATTAAGGATCAGGCGGTGCAGTCCTGCCTTTCATCTCGTGTTGCTCCAGCGATTCCACTATTAGGTTTTTTATTTTGGGCAATCTTCGCCATTGCCTGTGTTTAACGCGCTGCGCATAAGGACCTCTTCCCGCTCGCTTGATGATATTTTAAGCCACACTTTGTTTCCTAACCACCGCCAATCCAACTCTCAATCACGAGAAAGGTCCATCAAGTTATCACCAGCCCAAATTCCAAGTATACTCCCCGCTTATCTCACTTCAGATTCCAGCATCAAAGGCCCGAAAGGAGAGCTCTCAGTCAGATGTAGTGCTCTATCAATCCGTACGGGGTAGCGCCTCCAGGCATCGCAAATGTTGGTTTGGCACGGTATGACTGATACGACGAATATAGCTGCATATGTAGACGTTGGTAAGCAGGGATCGCTCCTATACTCTAGAGTGGATGATCATGATGTCCAGTGTAGTTCATCGTCGCCTATACGAAGGGATCCAAAGCGTATCCGGTGAACAGGTGGTCAACGCAGCCTCGGGATTGCGTATTCTTACTCACGCCACCACACGGCGCGCCAAAGCGTCTTGTTCGAACTCGATTGCTACATATTGGCCCGTGTTCGTGATATTCCCAGCAGGGTTTGTGTTAATTACCCTTCAGGAACCGACAAATCGAGCGACATAATATCCATCGTCTTCCAACACGACCAACAAGTTCTCCGGTCCCTTAGACGCAGGTTCGAGTCGATGCTTTAGTGTTCAGATCATCAAGAAACGGTCGCATGACCGTTGAAACCCGGCGAAGATCGATTGTTTATCGCACGATGGTTCGTCAGCTGGATTGCAAAGGAACCCTACTGCGGGTCGGAAACCGAGCGGCTTAACAATCCTCAAGAACCCCGAACTTCGACACACGTCGGTTGTTAGAAATCTCACCAGTGTTGAATGCATACTTACTCATTGTCGATATGCGATGTGCTGTTCGGCCTAATCTCCGCCATTGCTTGTATATAGGTTAGGTAAGTCCAACAACGCGTAGAGCGTCCTGCGAAAGGGAGAGAAACCCACTCAAGCTACTCGCTTTGTGCGTCATTTCCAAGGCTCCAGGAGACTCTTGCAGTGCTGATCAGGTGTTGGTGATTCGGCCGCGTTATTCTAGGGTGTGGCTACTTACATAGTACAGTGTTTGCCTCAAAAGTCCGTGGCCAGCCAAAATCCCCGATACGTCATGACAGGTTTCACCTCCGATGAAACAATTCAACCCCTATAATCTGCAATCTGGGGCGACGGCTCTATTCTATCCGCGCCACATCATTCCGCCCCAGACAGACCTTCGTTCTGGCGTCGCGGAAATGAAATGTTTGCACCCTAAAGCGACAGATTGCCTTTACACAACGTTTCAGTTGTAGGCTAACGTTGGCTAACGGCCTAAGCAGAGCAAAATATACTTGCGAAATACACGAATATTTGAGATATAAAATATTTGTACGCAATTTGATCATCTGTAACAACAGCAGGGTCTTATAGAAGCAAAGAATAAGGGAGTATGCCCAATAGAGTACTCCACTAAACGTATCTAGGAAAGATAAAACACCTAATGCTTTACTTGGAAGGTAGACTTCTGTAGACATGTTACACCCGTGGATTATCTTTCTACAAGAAATCATACCTCAACCCGCACGAATTATTCGCCGACTACTTGTGTAATAGGGCGCCAAGATGTACCATAATTGCTCAGCGAGACTCACCTATGCGAGCGAAGAAAGAGCCTTCTCAAAGTCTATTATGGAAAGCAGAACTTGGCCCGGTATGGTTTTGCCTTCCTCAGCACCACCGGTGATTCTCAACCTCGTAAGATCGTTATCCGCTGCACCTCACGGTCAGTCTTGTCACGGCCCAGGGCGCCCTCTAATTGGTTCGTTTCGGTGTTCGGGCCCAGAGGAACTAGCCTCCGGGCCGCACCCACAATAGTTAGGCTACTCCGTAGATAGCCTCATAAAACAACAACACCACTTTTCTCGGTTCACCAAATGGGCCCTCATTTCATGCCCGTCATATCGATTCAATTACGTTCCGTGTGTTTTCACTTGCTGAAATAGTATATATACCGTCCTTTCTACAAAGTAAATATGGAAGACCTTTTTCTAATTATAGCCCAAAGGGCTACTATGAGACATGTGCTGTAAGGCTTGATATTGGTACTACTCACTTTGTACGAAGCAGTGTTTCGTCCAGACACGAAAAATACGATGGAACTCATTTTTTCCCATTTTTCCAGTCGCTAGCCCTGAATGGTGGAACAACTCCAGATTGAAGCAGCCTAACCATCTGAGAGGGGTTTGTCCTCGAAGTTTTCTTGACAATCATTTGCATATTGGATGTGATGAAGATGAAGCAGCATCGCAACCCACACGAAGCAACATTTAGATGAACGAACTTTCAAATATGAATAACTTTCAACTTCTCCTGGTATTTATTTCAGAAGTCTGAGGGTTTCAGACAGATTCAAACATCGTGAAACGACATGCGATACTAAAAGCATATTAACACAGGCGTGTCCTTCCTCCCGTAAGCGTTCGTTTCGTCCCGGTTTTCAAATAATAACTTAGTTGACTACCTGTGTCACAACGCCTAACCTTCTCCATTCTCCAATCCACAAAACACCATCTTCCAAAATAACAGAAGGGTCGGTAATTTTCGCAATATCTACTTTAGAGAAGACACATGGTATAACCGGTCCAAAAAATATTGCAAGTGTTGTCATCAAACGAAGCATGTTCCGACCCAGGCCCTCTCGATCAATTTTGACCTCCCGAAGGCGGCTCTTGTTCGACGAGAGGATCAAGAGCCGGAAAAGTTTGCCTCTGAAACCAGCATGGGCGAGACCTGTAGCGAGTGCCGCAGCGAGCGTTCCGGCCCCTTTTGCGACTGGCGATGCGAAGGGCAAGGGAAAAGAAACAGATCCCGCTGCTGGAGCTGCCGTGACGAACTGGTACGTATGAGAAGATTTCCTTTGAACAAAGTACTGAACAGAGTGTGCTGACTAGATTTGGATATAACCGCGACAGATTATGCTGCCGCTGCTCCGTATCCACCTCCTGCTGATGGGTCTGAATTTTGGCCTGGAAGTTAGCGGTTATAACTAACCTTGTATTTCACAGGACCGTACCCTCACCTTCTCCGGCGGCCAAAGGGTAAGTTTGGAAAATTCTCACACTCTTGTAAGTTCATGGCTAACTTGGCATTGGTTATAACCGCACCACCTCCCCCATCGCCCAGGTTGCTGCTGGATATGGGTAATCTTTTGCCTTCTATATATTTTCAGTCTCTCCAAGGTTCCAGAAAGCTGACTGCTCCAGAACTACAGCTACACCACCAACTCCGCCCGAAGGCAAGGTTAAAGCCAAGGGAACAGCCTGTGACCATCCGCCCCCTCCACCTGCAGCTATGGGAACTGCTGGAGATGCCTCATCGACAAATGGGTAGGTCTTTCTCACATCTCTTTTGTTCTTATACCAGCTCCCTTCGAGTACTTTCCTCGACTTCGAGGCTACTACGGTACAAGGCATAAGTAATGTACATGATCAAGGCGTTTGGCCACTGCGTTAGGGAAACCTCGGTCGGATACCGGGTGAATCAGTAAGACAGCTATAAATAGATTAGATTGATACAATACAGGTGGTTTTCAAGCAATTCTCAAGTAGATCTTCTATCTTATTATCTCAACCACATTGCACAAGGTGGCTACACAAAATCAAGGAAATCGCCTGTATTGTATCTATCCAATCTATTTATAGCTGTTTTACTGATTTACCCGGTATCCGACCGAGGTTTCCCTAACGCAGTGGCCAAACGCCTTGACCATGTACGTTAATTGGTCTTTACAGAGCCGCTGCCGCTCCCCCAGAGGCGAAGGGCAAAGGAAACGACGAAAGGGGCAAAGGGAAAGACGAAAGGGGCAAAGGGGCAGCCGCGGCCGCTGAGGCCGCCGAGGATGATGACGCCAGGGGTGGGGCGGCCGATGCTGGGGGCTGGGGGCTGGAGCCGCTGGAGCTAAGACTGCCGACGATAATGATGCCGCTAAGGATGCCGAGTAGGGTGCCACCGCGGCAGCTGGAGGAAATCCCCGTGCAGCTTCTGCGGCGATGCTGAAGGCGAAGAGGGTGGAGGCAAAGGCAAGACTCAGGAAGGTTCGTGGCTGGATTGCTAAGGAGTAGAGGGAACCAATACTACATCTTACCTGGTTTCTAAATGGTTCAAGAATGATGAGATCATAATGGCAATGCGGTATGGGGGCTTGGATTCTTTTTCAGGTCCTTCAGTGACGGTTTATGGCAGGTCTGAGTCCAATCACTCTCTTCTTGGGAAAAACGTACCGTTAGCGTGCTAATTCCAGGGTTAACTAATGTATTAATTCGTGACACTCCTTCCATTACTCTGTAGCCTTTTCACATTTGATCTTCTCATTTTCAGCTGTAATAATCTTCCCTTTCTCTCCCCCATACATCTGTTCCACCTCCGCGATCGCAAGCGCCAGATAAATGGTGCTCACACCAAAGCTCGTAACCCTTCAACGACGTATTTTGCTCCTCTCGCAAGAACAAGCTGGCACATAAACTCGAATTTGTCCTGATCGAACGCGTTGAACTTCTTGCGCATGAGTAGCGCTGACTGCAGGCTGTAAGGTAAGCGCGAAAATCCGTGCTGCCATATAAGTATAAGGGTGGTCCCTGATGGTCACCATTCTCTTGGGGCCTAGTTTCTCCGGCCTAACTAGGCCTGTTGTGGAACCAACAGCACACATGTTCATATAGAGTTTCCCCCAGTAGATAGCCATCAACTCAGAACAGTTCGCATCCAGCATGTAATACATGGCCAATCCGTGATAAGGAGTGTGGCGAGGAAGTTATGAGTCGCGTCGAGTTGAGGGAGGTCAGTCATGACGTTAGCCTCGATCATACAAGTAGCGAGTGAGTAATACTATAGTAGGATAGAAGGATATACGCAACCTGAGACGGTTGCGCACGGTACTACAGTCATGTGAGGGTGTAGCAGTTACATAACTATACAGACATCAGATATTACCTCATACGTATAGTAATAAACTAGTAACTTTTAGCCCACAGTAGAGTCCTCAGTGAAACTGAGGCTATATAGTTAGAGATAGAAGAGGCGTAAAAGGCTGTAGTTAAGGCTACTTAAAAAGCACGGCAATAATACCAGAATTGGTAATATCTGATATCGGTACGATCATGTGAACTGCTACACCCTTATATGATTGTAGTACTGTCCGCAACCGTTTCAGGTTATGTATATCCTTTTATCCTACCTGTACGTAGATAGATCCTCTATATAAATTAATCATCTTTGTCACCCCCCGCGCGCGCATGACCGTGATAATCGACTGTGATTATCAGAGCCCATTCAACAATTACCTTATTAATTTTATATATTTCGTATTTAGATAACTCTGTGTGGGCAACCGATAGAGCCGCGTCTGAGGCGTCAAACGCCTTAATTAACTTGTTAACCCTCAGGTGTAGTAGAGAGCCCGTGAGGCCACCGAGGATCTCTGTACGGATATAAGCTACCTCAGCAGGCTTTAAAAATTATATATAAAATAAGGTGATTGGGGAGGCTGGTGATAGCTCTCCATCGACGGTGCCTCTCGACCTATGTGGATTTACTCTATGGTACCCAGGGTAAGTGGTGTACATGGCCAAAGCGTGTGGGTCAGCGGGAATACGGAGAAGACGTCAAAATTTCAGGAATGTCGCCTTTCTGTTATTTGAATTATCAAGCCTCACTATATCTTGTCTTGGTTTAGCTCTCCGTATTCCCGCTGACCCACACGCTTTGGCCATGTACACCACTTACCCTAGTATTGTTCCCGCGTCAAAGGCGCCAATTGCTACGGTGTACGGGATGGGGTGGACTAAGGATCCGAGAAGGAAGCGGGGCTGTGCGGACGACATCCGACACCCGTTCAAACAAGGATCAAAAAGCGGACAGTGGGCTTCGTGCTGAACGCTGCGGCTCGTTCCTATTTGCAGGGATAAATGTACGTCTTCCTTGGCATCCCAACTCAAGTTTGCGATCTTAGAAAATGGTTCGTGGGTAGGTAGTGCGATACTCGGTGCAAGCGAAGCTGATGGTCATAGCGTAAAAAGAGTGAAGAATCAGTCCTTCTCTGATGATGTAAACAGGTGAAATGCGAGACATTTTAACATTGAAGGCGAGGGGAAGGGAATAGTACAGTTGGCTAGCGTAGTCTGCTCACCGCGTAGAAAAAGCAATGTGGGGGAGAAACCTTGGTGACCAGTGCTGATTTCTGAGAGCTCCTGCTTCACAGCGTATGTGTATGTAATTATTAGACGAAGAATCGTTTAGGTCTCTCGCCAGTAGGTTTGCCTTATCGTATACTGATGCCAATTCATCACTGCCCATGATTCATTGGTTCATTGAAGCAGTCGAACCCGAACTGCGCACCGAGGTGTCGAGAGGTTGTGGTGCATGATTGGGAGGGGCCTAAAGACCTTTTTTTGGGTGAAGAGCATTCGCACGCTAGCTCTTTGCACACGCATTGCATTGGCGACTATCAGGGTGAAAATTCCGGCACATTTTCCAAGCGACGTGGATTCCAGCCCATGTTGATGTCACTGGCGTGTAGTGCCGGTTATGATTTCAAATACACAATGCCACTTACCGCATATGTACAATTGTTCTGGCAGCACCCTTCAGCCCCATCATGATCATCCCACTCGTTGTGACAGCAAATTCATCATTTCAATCAGACCTTTTCTCCAACCTCGTTCTCTTGCCCACCGCCAATGCCCTCGGTCACTCGGTTCCAGCAATAGGCAGCAGCTGGGCCGCTGTAGGGTAGCAAGTGCTGGATCTCCCAGTACTCGTACTGTTATTCTCTGTGCATTTGTTGCTCGACAGTATGTTGCCAAAGTCTCGAATACTCAATACGTAAACTAATATGATGAAAGGTTGCGACAGGTATCGAGGTATCCCGAAGAATGATCGGGCAGGTGCTCTGCTAGTGCTAATTGCGCGGTCGTCCCACGATACGAGTGTGGGTACTCAACTGCTATCCGAATCGCTTGGTATCTCTTATGACCCGACAAGAGCGGAAGGCAGTAAGCGAAGCTTGGATAGATACTCAAGGGTGTAATTATATACATATCTACTACGTAAGAGCGAAACCAAGAAGCCAAAGCTCAGTCAGCGCTTGTTCGGTCAAATTAGGATGGATCCGGCCGCAACGATCACGTATG
This sequence comes from Corynespora olivacea, assembly GCA_019202945.1. NCBI lineage: Eukaryota > Fungi > Ascomycota > Dothideomycetes > Pleosporales > Corynesporascaceae > Corynespora > Corynespora olivacea. Next base: position 39,847 of record JAGQEM010000228.1, read on the forward strand.
TCCATCTGATGGCGACTAAAAGCTGACGGCAAGTCGGCATCTTACTGACCCCAAACACGAGGAGCCAATAGATGTGGGGCTAAGATAGCCTGATATGCACCGAGGTGGTGAAGAAGGGGCGAAGAGGTCAAGAACCCTGTTAGCTCATCAAAATTCCACACGCAATGACCACCTACCCTAATAGCTTTGCCTAGCGGGGCTGCCGCGCTCTTAGCGCGCTATATCAATTGAATTACCCATCTCCTTTCCAGAAACCCGGAAATTTTTGACTCGATATATACCGACAAACTTCTGTGAAGTTCCACATAGCGCCCCCCAGATCCGTAGCTTCCACTCTCCAAAATGGCGATCTCGATTGCAACCCCCAGACCAGCAAAGGAGGTGATCAGGAGGGGCGAAGAGTATTTGGAGAGACATGCACGCCACTGGGAGGCCGAGACTGATACTGGCTTGGTCTTCAAGGACAACTTCGTCCAGTTTTTGATGCTGGAGGCAACCAGTAACTGGTATGGCAATTCGAACCTGATGGAGAAGTGTTGCTGATGGGAGAATAGGCGACTGGTCGACTTGAGAATCCCCGAGGGAAAATGGAATTATTTTGGCGGAAAGGCGGTCGTGACGACTGACCCTTATCCCGAAGACATCGACACAACATCTATCGCAAACACAATTTTGAAACCAACTGAATCAAGGGCCCACAAACTCCTGGACGAAATCCTGGCATGTGAAAACGAGGACGGAATCATTCCAGTGCGTATCCCGATTCAGTGTATTGATATGATGGCGCTTCCATCCTAACGTGCTCCACAGCTGTATTTCCAGAAGGAGCGAGCCCGTGTATGTATCGAAGTTTGCGCAAACGTATGCACCTTCTTTTACACCTATGGCCGGGGAGATCAGATCCGCAAGACATTCGACCTCGTTCTCTCAACACTCAAGAACCGGGACTTTGGCACGAAGAGATATTATTTCACCCCCGAGCCGCTAATGTACTACTGCCTCCGTATGGTCTGTGCCGCCGACGCGCCTGAGCTAACCGAGATGCGTAATGTTCTCCGCGAATGCGTGAAAGAACGCATTGGAACCAAGGTCACTATCGGCGATGAAGACGACAACGCCGCCTGCCTGGCCATCCGGCTGCTCATCTGCCAGAGGCTAGGCGTATCCAATCCGGTAGATCTGCAGACGCTGCTGGCGCTTCAGCAAGACGACGGAAGCTTCGGCGTTGGCTGGTACTATAACTTTGGCCGGTCCAAGGTCAAGATTGGCCATCGCGGATTCACGGCCACGTTGGCGGTGGAGGCAATCAAAGGCGCGGTGCAGCGGGACGTCGTGCAGGGGGCGGGCGGAGCGGTCAGTAGCTGGAGTGTGAGCGGCTATCGCACGTGGGTGAAGAACTGTCTCTGGTGGATAAAGGCCCGGGCAGCGAAGAAGACGGTGTAGAAGATACCTGTGGCGTAATCTAGAGCGCTATGTATAATGATCGTATGACAGGCAATGAGGCGTTATTGTGGAGCGTTACTGTACATCGTTGTCCTGTTTTGGTAGTGCACTAGGAATTGGATACCTATCATCACCCGACCTGCATGCTGTGTTCTGTTTCGTTTGCTTTGTGGGCAAATTATGAGGGATGGACTGGAAGAGACGGCGAGCGTTCAGAGGAACGACTGTGCCATTTGGTGCGGGGATGGTTGCATGAAGCTCGCCTACTTAGGGCATGGTGTTGACTGTATGGCCGCGCTTATTCCTTCCCGAGGTTCGGGTTGTCAAGGATTTTCATGGATGGCGGATGGCGCTCCTATTAGTTAATTAACGCCACCAACGACGGCATCCCGCAAATGTGCACTGTCCCTGGACGAAGTGGTTCGCATTCGTGCTCCTTCTGAAGATCCTTTGGATACTCCGCCATTCTTGTTTTCAGCTTTCTCTCGGCGAGCCCCACTTATCTTGTGGGGAATGTGCGGTATCAGTTGTGCCGTAGCATTGAGGGGGTCACGGGGATGCAAGCCCTCAGAGAGCGATCGCGAGCAATTAACCCAACAAATTGACAAGAGTCTGCGTTTAATCAGCCACCGTGGTCCGGACTCCCGGGGACAATGGGTATCCGGACACTGCCGAGTTGGTAAGTCTTCCAGGGGTGTCACGTGTGGCGCGCACTGACAGCGATGCCTGAAGCCCTGGGCCATAACCGTCTGGCTATTGTAGATCTCAGCCCCGAAGCGGAGCAACCATTCCATGATTCGGATGGGCACGTCCATGCCGTCGTTAATGGCGAGCTCTACGGCTTCGAGGAAGTTAGGGAGGACCTACTCGCCAAAGGCCATGATTTCAAGAGCAGGTGCGACTCTGAGATTGTGATTGCTCTGTACAAGGAATATGGCATATCGTTTTTATCGCATTTGAGAGGCGAGTTCGTGCTCTGCCTGTATGATTCGAAAGCGCAGTTCTTCATTGCCGCCGGGGATCGGTACGGAATCAAGCCGCTGTTCTACACAATCGTTGACGGAAGACTCTTGGTGCGTCCTCTTGAAATCGGGAAATCCTCAAAACAAGTCTGATCGATCGTCGGCTGACACTGCTGCCAGATCGCCTCCGAAGCAAAAGCATTCCTACCTTTCGGCTGGCAGCCAGAATGGGACATCCAAAGCATCCGAGAAAATGGCTGGCTCTGCGACCGTCGCACAATTTTCGAAGGTGTTCAGAAACTACTACCTAGTCACTACCTCACCTGCACTTCATTCAGCACAATTTCGCAGCACCGGTATTGGGACTGGGGATTTCCGGACAAGGTAAGCGAAGCAGACTGCCCGACAACAACCCATGCTGACCCTTATCAGCACGCTATAGAAGTTCGTAGTGAGAATGAGATGATACTTGCGGTTCGCGAAAGACTTCTCAATGCAGTGCGCGATCGTTTACGAGCTGACGTGCCCATTGGGATATTTCTTAGTGGTGGTATTGATTCTTCAGCCATCGCGGGCATGGTTAAACATTTGAAAGAGACTGAAGGCGCCGAGCTCGGGACTGCGCCAAAGACGGATCTTATCAATTGCTTCAGCATCAAGTTTATGGACGATGATTACGATGAAGAGCGTAAGCAGCTTCGTTTTCGCGCCAGTCCTTCTGCTGACAACGTATAGCTGTCGCAAAGCGTACCGCAGAATGGCTAGGGGTCAAAAAGCATACTGTAGAAATGACCGAGGAAGCGTTCGCTGAGCACTTCGAGGAAACAATGTGGCATAATGAAGTCGCGACCAAAGACCTCAACACCGTCGGGAAATTCGCGCTATCCAAACTCACTCAAGATCACAACATCAAAGTCGTGCTGACCGGTGAAGGTTCGGATGAGCATTTTGCAGGCTACAAAGAACTGCTCACTGATTTTGTCCGTGAACCAGACCCATCATGGCCCTGCACACGTCTCACAGAGGACGCCCGTCTCGAAATCTTCAACAGCTTAGAAGGTACCGAGTACTCGGGGCCAAAAGAACCTGAAACAGCGACCTTTGCGCGCCATCAAGTGAACAACATATCGTTCATCGGGTTTACGCAATACGCTTCCGTAGCTGATCCTCTCTTCGCTTCGTGGGCCGCGGCGGAATTTGGCGAAAGCGATAAGCGCCTCACTGCCGTGAACAACACAATCGACGGACAGACACGTGATCTCATCACAAAAACCTGGCATCCTTTACACTCTGCGCTGTATATATGGAGCAAATCTGCGCTAGCTAACGGTCTTCTTACCGTCCTTGGTGACCGTGTCGAGATGGCGCACAGTGTTGAAGGTCGGCAGCCTTTCCTCGACCATCGACTAACTGAATACGTCATGGGCCTGCCTCCGAGTATGAAATTTCACTACGACACTGCTACCAATTCATTCAACGAGAAGTGGATCCTCAAGGAGGCAGTCAAACCGTTTGTGACAGACGAATTGTATCTGCGCAAGAAACACGCTTTTGCGGCACCGGTAAAGTATAGAGTTGACGGGCCAATAAGGAAGATGTTTGATAGGCTAATCACCGAAGAGAATGTTGAGGCATTGGGGTTCCTCAAATGGAGTGCTTGCAAAAAGTTGGTTGAAAAGGGGATTGTTGAGGGAGATCGACCGAGCTTTGGACAGATGGTACTTGTGGGTCAGTTTGTGACACTTGGACAAAGATTCGGAGTGAAGAAAGCGATGCCTGAGTTTGCAATTGTCGAAAAAGGGAGCATATAGTATTAAAGACATTTATATAGTTCATAAAACATAAGTTGTTGTACCAAAGTTCCGGCAATTGCTATGCTTGAAGCACCATGAAAATATCATTTTGCGCGTCCAAAATAAAGCGTCCAGCAAACATCAGTGGCTCAACTCGACAGCTTGGTATGCAGAAAAAGATTCTTCCAATAATTGATACATGATCAGAAAACTCTATACCTATTTAGTAGTGCTGCGCAATATCTGTTTCTCAAAATGTACTCTTTATCCCCTTTGATGCTTCCCGCTCATTCTCGAGGTGATCACCGAGCAGTGTAAAGTGCTTCATCAATCAGAGAAGCCAACATAAGCCATCGACCGAAAGAGTGCCCTGAACTGAGTGAAGTACGGACGTAGTAGGTGAGACATCGAAATAGGATGCGGCTCTTTCCCGCCCCGCAAAGCCTCAAAAAGTAAAACGGTGAGCCAAATCAGTGAGCGTACGCCCTGTGGCGACGTTTGTTTCAGCCCAATACATTATATTGATGATTCTATTGTAAGCGCCCAGCCATGCGCGCCCCCATTTCATTATCACCTAAACCCTTACATCCCTCCTCGCCCCCTCAAACCTTACAACCCCCCAATCTTCCTTAATCATCACCGCCCCCTTCTCCGCAATACAAATACTCGCTAGAATGTTAACGTCCGACAACACGGAAATAATGCCGGAATCGATGACCCTGCGCTCATCAACGCTATAGACTTTTAGTCTTGTGTCGACTACTCCGCCATCTTCTTCGGGTAACATCTGCGCTGTGCCCGAAGCGTACCAGTTCGGAATTGTGTTGACCTTGATGTATTGTAAGATCGCTTCGTCGTCGCCATCGGCCACGGCGGGACCCGGAGAGACTTCTCCTGAATTATTCCCGATGGTGAATTGTGAAAGGGCGGGATGACGTAATATCTTGCGGAGGTACCGGAAGGATTGGATACCCATTATGCCGTCGGTCTCGTGATTGTAGTGGTTAGATTTAAGGAGTGCATCTCTCATAGAGGCAGTGCGGAAAGTGATGTTGCTACGGCTGAGTTGGACCGTTGAGCTCGTTGTTACGCTGATATAGCTTTCGTTTAGGAGGGGCGCATGGTATGGTGTCGGGATCCATGGGTACCAGACTGATTCGAAAAGATATTCGGTTCGTGTTTGATTAGCAAGACCAGGTTCAATAACGGCTTGAGCCCCGATAGATGTGAGCTCCCCAGTGGAGAGGAGTTGGAAGACGGAGTGATTGTTCAGGTGTTGGCCTACGTTTTCATTGATGAGAACTGGCGAAATGCCGACTTTTACGAGTTCGGCTTGAAGTTCAATGCCCTACAATTTCATCAGTGCCGATAGAGAAGTCTACTATATACTGCGCTCACTGAAACTATGAGAAGCTGCAGCGTCTAGAATGCACCTATGGTGATGATGACCCACTTGCGAGCTCTCGCCTGCCTCACGAACCCAGTCTGCTGCTCAATGTAGTTAACAGCGATAGCTCTTGGACATGCTCCAGCCGTGCTATTCCCATTTGTAGTCAAGTTTGCCTCACTCTCGTCGAAGGCGATTGCAGTCACGGGAGCATCATGAACAACTCTCAAGTTGGTTCGACTGCGAGCTTGCTGATAGAAGCTATCGTAGCTAGAAGACCTTCCTAATTGTGAATTGAGCGTTGCAGTGCCGTGCTTGACCCCAATACCGCTGCTAACATTGAGATCCTGCGCAATCGGAATGTTAGCAGATTCTGAGCAAGCGACCGCAAAGGCATTGGTGGATTCGGATACGTATCCTTGCAAACCTAGTTTAAGCGGCCACCCTCTGTATGCATCATTGATTTACGTTAGCATATATTCTCGACATTAATCATGCACAATGGGTTGACATGGACGTACAAATTCCAGGTTTTGTACTGCTGACGAAAAGCAGAAAGCTCAGCAGTCGAGTTTGGTGGATTGAACTTGGTCGACTTCTTGAACAGCGGGTATATATCATCCCATCATCATCCCATCACCATCCCAGATTGCCTTTCTCCTCCCACTGATCATAGACTACTGTTGTACCATGGGCGTAGTAGAAAATATTTGTAGTGCTCAAGCCACCTAGCGTTCTACTACCTATGTAAGTGAACGACCAAGAACGATAGCAAAGCTCTTGTTCATCGACAACGGTAAAAATTGCGCAGAAGGCCTTCAACTTTCCTCAACACTTGCCGTGGCATACGCTAGAAATGCAGAGCTTGGGGTAGTGTGCGATGCAGGTTCTTTTAACGGCTGCATCAAAGAGTATATATAGGGGTGAGGTGTTGAGAGTCTTCATGGATAGGATGAAGATATAGCCTGTGGTACTATTGCGATTGACGTTTAGAACAAAAGGTAGAGTAATGAGCATGAAGTTAAAAAGCGGGTGTGCGAGCTATAGGGCAGGTGCGACCGTTGGTTGATCCTTGGGGTAAGTGCTACAATAAAAATAAGAAACAACGAAAGGCGTTGTTGGAAAAAAAGAGAGATCAGATTCAAAATGATAGCACCTTAATGCGCTGGTTATCTTAAAAGATGCGCCGTGTGATGAATAGAAAGACGTATCAGAAAGGAAAAATAATTTTACCCCCAATTATAAGTTGTGCTTGCGTGAATTTAAAATAGAAACGTACTGTGTTGGGCATATCAAAAGAAATGTATGACACGCGATGAAGAGAAACAAAGACTAGAAAACAATTATACTCGCCCTTTTTTACTCATCCTTCAGTGTTTTCGCAATCCAAATGACCGCTTCTTTCGCCTCCGGAACGCCATACCCTGCCGTCAGAACGAAGCAGTGCATTTGCTTGTGCCAGTGCAACCACTTGCCCTCCACACCTTCCTTTGCACAGAGGTCACGGAAGATGACGCCGTCGGAACTCAATATATCATACCCAGCGGTGACACCATGTAAATGGATTCCATTCTTCGCAAGGAGCGAGACGTCCGCATTGACAGGCGATACTCGTCGGTCGGCAGCATCCCACTCACCCGTCCATTGGTTCGCGGTCTGTCTGACGAATGGTGGAGTGAGGATGGGATCATGCTTCGCGAGTTTCTCGATATCAGGGTTGCTGCGCGTGAGGTCCGTCGATGGGCAAGTCGCTACCACGGCAATAGGATGCAAATTTTGCTTTCCCTCGGTCTGGATCTGCGCGTCCTCTCGCAGAGCCTCTAGTATTAAGCAGAGCACGATGTTTGCCCCCGACGAATCGCCCGCCAGTATGACCTTCTCCCCCGCCTCATCAGCCGCCCGCATAATAATCCGGTAAAATCTCAATAACCATGGGAATGCCACGGAAGCAGGGTTGTTTGGCGCAAACGGATATGACACGAGGCTGAGAGTCGCGTTTGGTACGTCCTCCGCCATCCTCACGCAAAGCTGCCAATGCTGCCCTGACGGTGGAGTCTGCCATCCTCCACCGCAAAAGTAGTATATCCGCTTCTTACAATTCTGTGGCGGCAATTTCTTTGAACGGATGTCATACACGTTGATGTCGCAGACGGTGCGATGTTCGACAATGCATTTCTGTTTCGCGCGCCTTGACGGCGAAAGCTTGATTGACCCTTCGGGCTGCTTCTTCTTTAGGCGAACTAGGCGATTGTGGAAAGGGCGAATGACGAGGTGGACGAGGTGCGTGTAGAGGGAGCGTTCGTGGCGAGTCGTGATCTGTATCGAGGAGCTCGTGGACAAACTTTCTGGAGTGCTGTCCAACATCGCGGGGATTGATTGACGTCTGCTTGATGTAAAAACGCGAAGTGCTGGCTTACTGTGCAGAACGAGGGATATGTACAGGGCAGAGGCCTGAGTATTTCGTTCCAATTACAGGGCAATGGAGTGCGTCATCACGCCCAATGACGTTGTGGCTTCTATACGATGCGGCGTGGCTGATGTCCAACGAAGCGAAATTCGAAGCTGGGATACATGAAAGCAGTCCATGAGTAGGATGATGTTTCTGGAAGATATTTGGCATTGTTTACTGTGTACAACGCTAGTTTGAATGCTGTTCCCTGTAGACTAGGATTTGTTATATTTATAAATCAGTAGATCTCTTGGCGTTAGTAGAAAACCCGTTGTTTTCTCCGGCCTTACTAAAATTAGTATAAGAACGGTGAATTATAAGGGTCTATCTATAA